>OY757014.1:123683321-123890201 GCA_963580285.1 Lucinisca nassula | reverse complement strand
AATCAATTGTAAAGAAACACAACCTGACACTTCTAAATTTTGAAATTGACTCCTGCTATATATAAGGAGGAAGATTCCATTTGGTACAAAAATGGTTTTTGTTTGTTTGTTTGATTTGAGGTTTAACGTTGACCCCGTCAACACTGTAAAGGTCATTTTGGAGACGTTGCTTCCAATTTTGTGGGACTTTTACCCGACATTGAGATGAAATGACATCTCAAGCCCTGCCGCCCGATGAAACCAATTGGGTTTATAAGCATGGACGGGCCGACTCGCACCGCTTTGCCTGGGCACGCTTAGATCCTCTGAGCGGTTTACCAGTACTCATATGCGGGTCAGTTTCAGCTCTGCGTGGAAGCATCATGCAGCCCATCTATTTCTTCAAGCCCCGATGGGCGGGGGCCGAAAGGGGTCAAAGATATAAATGCGTGTTTTCGTGATAATATTGTAAAAAAAAAATACTTTGCTTAAAACAAATTTGTATCAACTAACTAGCCTAAGTATATTAACCCATTTAGTACCAGAAACCCTTAAACGGGTACCCTGACAAACAGTGCATGCCCAGATCAGACGCCGCAAAATGCGGCGTCTGATCAGGGCATACACTGTTTGCAAAAAGTTCAGCCATTTTCCTAATCAATTGTGAAGAAAAACACAACATGACACTTCTAAATTTTGAAATGGACTCCTGCTATATATAAGGAGGAAGATTCCATTTGGTACAAAAAGGGTTAATTTGATGGGTTTGCATACCTGACTTCTGGTAAACAGGTAAACTGAACCCTGATATGATATTCCTTGCTTCCTCATCTTTGTCAAAAGAACAGTTGTAAAGAGACCTTAGAATATCCAATGCCCCTTGAAGCTCGTTCGGGGTCTGTTTCCTGTTGAATAAAAAATCCGCATCACGATGACAAGACCGTGAAACGAAGATCCCTCTAAATAAAAATCAAAAATGAGTTCCTTTAAGAACAATGAAAACATTCATAAGAAAGAAGATGGGTCATACTACGTAGTTTCGGCTAATAAAGCCTAATCAGTGACCCTGTAATGGTCCGGCAAAGAAAGCCAGAGGAAACATACTGCAATTTGGCGAATTTCGAATAGGCAGTCGATTCAAAGACTGATATATTATCAAAATGGGGTCCAAATAATTAAAAACCTGTCTAGAATATGAGCCTGAACCAATAATTAATTTCTGATTTCTCAGAATATTCACGCTGATCTCAAAGGACCAAAAGTAAAATATAAACTGCACTATGGTTGATGTACGAGGAGACGTTTTACGGCCGCCACACGGCACACCACCAGCTGCATTGAAGGCAAATAAAAATCAAAAATGAGTTCCTTTAAGAACAATTAAAACATTCATAAGAAAGAAGATGGGTCATACTACGTAGTTTCGGCTAATAAAGCCTAAATAAACCCCACTTCATATAGAGAAAAGTGGGGATTACCGGGTATACATTATCTGCCTTATTTTAGCTCAAAAACATAGATTGTGGGTACTCGTTAGAACCGCCTCATTGAGGCGGTTCTAACGAGCACTCACAATCTATGTTTAAAGCAGAAATAAGAAAGATGTTATAATTTTTACCTAAAATGTGTAATTTCTGACACCATGTTGGACGCCATTATTTCGCATAGACATATCTTCCTAATGCAAAGCTGTCATGGTTCCGTTCCTCAATGTATGCAATACCAAATAAAACTACTACCGCTACATGTACTACTACCGTAAACATCATAGACATGAGTACAAATTAATAATAATAATAATAATAACAATCGACCTTATTTATAGAGGGTAAAACATTTAGTCATAGTTCTAATCTTCCATTTGGCCCTCTTTTCCTGTGTAGGAACCAGGACTAAGCAATGTGGATTAAGGTTCTTGATCAAGGAAACAACAAGTGCATTTTTTCACATCTCCAAAATGGCTACTTTTCTAATGAAAATCAGTGATAATTTTCTTATAAATGCATGCTCAAAACAAAGGTTGAGGGTACTCGTTAGTCCGCCCAAGTGAGGCGGTTCTAACGAGTACCCACAACCTATGTCTCGGAGCAGAAATAAGAAAACCAATGTATACCACCGTAAACCCCAGTTTTCTATGTATAAAGTGGGGTTTAGGGGGTCTTTATTTCACGGACTTGTTCACGTGATGCTAGTAAACCGCTTATCCAGTCAAAATGCTGCTAGTCTGACCGTCTCTGCATTAAAACCCTAGTTGGTTTCATTGGGCGGCAGAGCTTGTGATTTCATTTCAACTTCAAACAAACAAAACTATCGTAAACATAACGAGCGTGTACATGTAACCCAGCAGTGACACGTCGCTAGGGCAACGTCAAGTCGACGATGGTGCAACGTCATGATGTTGCACCGACGTAGATGTGACTTTGCATAAATGTCCTGACGTTGTTCCGACGTTGATTTGACGTCACAATTACTCTATGAGCCTGCTGAGACCTAAGTGGTTAAAATATTAACTGGTCTAGCAAAGTAAAAACGGAGATCAATGCATGTATAATTTCCCTACACATCATATAATAAAAATCCGTTTGTTCCGGGGATAGACATTCTGTGCTTACTCTGGTGTTCTAACCTAGAGATAGGGTAAAAATCGACTAAAATCTCACGTGTTTGATATACAACCACTATGTACCGTCGTAGCCCCCGCCCATCGGGGCTTGAAGAAATAGATTGGCTACGCATAGCTGAATCCGACCGCACACGAGTACTGGCAAATTGCTTAGGGGATCTAAGACTGCCCAGGCAAAGAGGTGCGAGTCGGACCATCCATGCTTATAAACCCTACTGGTTTCATTGGGCGACAGGGCTTGAGATGTCATTTAATCTCAATGTCGGGTAAAAGTGCCACAAAATTGGAAGCAACGTCTCCAAAATGACCTATACAGTGCTGACGGGGACGTTAAACCTCAAATCAAACAAACAAACAATATGTACCCTCGTCAAGGTTGACTACACAGTACGTTACGTGACGTCACTACACATCACACCATTGTCATCATCATACGCCGGACGAGGGCAACTGAAGTAACTGCATTATTAAAAATCCAGAAATGAAAGATATGCAAGAAAAAGAATCTTTCATGGTGTGAGGGGTGGACAGAAATTCAACCCTCGGGATCACAGTCCGGCATCACTCGGCAAGCTTCGTGATACTGGACTGTGATCTCAGAACATATTTTATGTCTACCCCTCACACCCATGTAAGATGATTATATTCTTGCACACCAGACAAGGAAATCCGTGATTTTACCCTGGGATAGAAATTTATGTTCTGACCCTGGTGTTCCGACCCCAAATTGAATATTATCGCGTGTTTGATAAATGCACTGGTTGATTACGACCTCATGCGTTGCCTCGTCATGCGTGACGTCACTAAACATTCCTGTTGTGTCATCACAAAATGGCCGACGTCGGTAACCGAAGTGACAGCAGCATTAAAAATTCGCAATAGAAATGGAAGGTATGCAAGAAAAAGAATCCAATATGGGTGTGAGGGGTGGATAGAAAAATCCGTCCCTCGGGATCACTGTCCGGCATCACTCGGCAAGCCTCGTGATGCCGGACAGTGACCCTTGGGACGGATTTTTCAATCCACCCCTCACACCCATATAAGATTCTTATAACCTTACACCCTCCGGTCAAGACATCAACGTGAATAGCGGTCGCGAATAAAGCAACGAGACTTGATATCCATGCAAATACATGCAATAATAATAAAGAATCGAAACAGGGCCATTGCCTTGGAATCGTCAGTAAACAAGAACACAAGTGCACCGCAAGCGAGTGCCATGCTTGTCTGTCTTTTTTATTTCGTATGTCATAAAGTGAATTGCATGATAGAGAACTTGGTCCGAACGTAGCTCTTGTAATGATACAGATTTGTGTCAAGTTAAATGAGGCTGGGCTAAATCATTTTGGAAATGTGGGAAAGGTCAAAGTTTTTTGTTAAATTTTCGAAAAAATAGGTCAAAGTTCAAAGGTCACAGACCGAAAGGTTTGATACTAATGGAAAGGTCTTGCCGAAAGAAGCACACATGTGAATTTTGAAAGTTTTTTTTTTCTTGTGGGTATTTAAATGAAAGACCAAACATTTTCTTAAAACGGGTTTTTTTTTTCGTATGTCACAATGGATTATGATAAATCAGCCAAATTGCATCACAGAGTTGTCGTTAGGAAAACATGTCCGTAAGAAATAATGGCATCCAATATGGTGTCAGAAAATGATACATATTAGGTAAAAATGATAACATCTTTATTATTTCTGCTTTCAACATAGATTGTGGGTGCTCGTTAGAACCGCCTCAATGAGACTGTTCTTACGAGTACCAACAGCCTATGCTTTTGAGCAAAAATAAGGCAGATAATGTATGACCCTGTAAACCCCACTTTTCTCTTAATAAAGTGGGGTTTAGGGGGGTCTTCATTTCACGGACTTGTTATCGTGATGGAGCGGAACGCATGTAGATCTTGTGATCATACAGATCTGTGTTCAGGATAAATACCTTTGGAAATATGGCCAAGCTTAACGTTTTCGATTTCATATTCGAAAAACAAAAAGGTCAAGGTCACAGATCAAAAAGCTTGGTATTAATAAAAAATCGTGTCCTAAGGAACATCCAAGTGATTCAAAGCTGTACATTTAGTGGTATTAAATGGGTGACAAGTAAAAAGAAAACGGAGAGAAAAGGGATAGAAGTCAGTCATATTGCATGTTAGAGTTATGAAACTTGGGTAAAATGTAGCATTTTTGATTGAGTATTTGTATGAAGTATCATGAAGGTGGGCTAAATTCAAAATTGTTGGTTAAATTTTCGAAAGAAAGATCAAAGGTCATGGTCACAGGTCAAATAGCTTGGTATCAATGGAAAATATTTGTCCATAGGAATTCCCATGTGAAGATTGAAGGCTCTGTTATAAATAGTACTGTAATGAGAGGAAAAAATTATTTTAAAAAATAGAAAAGGGAGATTATTCAGCCAAAATCAACGATACAGTAATGGCCCTTAGGCAAAATGCAGCTATTGTGATGTTGAGTATGTGTATGAAGTTTCATAAGGCTAGGTCAAATACTTTTTAAGTTATAGCCAAGGTTAAGTTTTTTTTCTTTCTTTTTTCGGAACGACGACAACAATGATGACAACGCAAACACCAGAGAGACAACAATAGCACAAAGTTAAGTTTTTTTTTTTCTTTCTCGAAAAATAGACGTGCTAAAAATTACTTGAGGCCTAAAACACAACCCCATGCTCCGCAATACGACCGTACCTGTAGTCTGCTCAGTCCGCGCAAATGGCCTCCAACTCATCAGTTGTACATTTGTTTGTTTGATTTGAGGTTTAACGTCCCCGATAACACTGTATAGGTCATTTTGGAGACGTTGCTTCCCATTTTGTGAGGCTTTTACCCGACATTGAGATATTATTTTGCTTGGATAGTCAATTGGCCACAGTGTGGGAAAGTAACTGTCCTTTTGGCTTTCCGCTATTTATGTTTCCATTAGGGTCTGGCTGTTTCGTGTTTGTGTTTCTTTCCATTTGGTGTCTCTGGTGGGAGCTGTGGGTTAATTGTATCGATTCCTGAAAATTGACTCCACTTCTATTTTGAATCAAAGTGGCCCAATGGTTAAGAAGGAGTTAGCATTTGAAGCAAATTGTTAATGTTACTCTAGTTTTGACTCTGATGGCCATCAGAATGGAACCGTTTTAGCTTGTTTGATAGAGGGCCACCTATGCAAGGTTTAATGAAATTGACCCAAGGGTAAAGAAGAACTTGTTTGATTTTTTTTTAAATTTAGCTGTGGTTGCCATCTTGTTCGTCAGAGTGGAACGAGGTAGGGAGCCATCTATGCAATGTCCATGTAAAGTGTGAATCAAATTTGCACAAGGCTTTGGGAGTAGTTAGCATTTAAAGTAAGTTGTTGACGTGTTTCCATTTTTAGCTCTGTTGGCCATTGTGCTCATCAAAGCAGAACCATTATAGCTGTTTGGTAGAGGCTCACCTAAACAACATCCATATGCAGTTTAAATGAAATTGGCTCAAAAGGGATTGTTGTTTGAAGATGTTTCTATTTTAGCTCTGGTGGCCATCTTGTTCATCGAAGCATAGCAATTTTACCTACATTGGTAGGGAGCCACCTAGGCAATATTCTGGTGAAGTTTGAATCAAACTGGCTCTAGGGTTAAGTAAGTAAGCATGTAAGTAAGTAAGTAAGTAAGTAAGTAAGTAAGTAGGATAATTAAATTCAATTAAATTTAAGTAAATTAAAGTAAAACCATTTTTAAACGAGGTTAGCAACATTTAGGGTTTAGCCATTTAAAGCAAATTGTTGATTTTTTTTTCGATTTTTATATTGTCACCTCAGCAACATTCCTACAAAGCAAGAATGAAATTGGCCCAGGTAAATGAGGAGTTGTCGTTTGAATATTTTTCTATTTCTAGTTCTGGTGGCCGTCCGGTTATTTTAGCTATTTTGGTAGGGATCCACCTACGCAACGTTCCTGTGAACTTGGAGATCACAATATATCACCAAACGCACTTCGTTCTCAAGTGAGCTAATACGTGGCCATATATAAGTATTAAATCTCCCAACTGTCTGATAGTTTTACGGTTTCGTTAAGATCGAAATCCTGTCAGCTAGTTTTAATAGTAATATTTCATCTGTCATTACTAATAGTGACAAATCTTATTCGCATGCGAGGAATGCTACTGTTCGTGTGTTCGTAGATGGTTGATGAGACGAATTGTAGCTCTGAACTGTCTGTTGCAGCAAATCAGCAGAGGTAAGAGGAAGACAGTGCTGTTGGTGATGCCTTGTGCTGTGCAAGTTTTTGCTCGGCTTGGCTGATTCTTTTTGTCTCATATTCACTAACACCCCTTCTGATGAGGCCTCGCAACTTTGCTCGGTCTTGTGCAATTTGTTCCCACAACTCTGTTGGTATGCTGAAGTCCTGGAGGGAGGCTTTCAGGGTGATCTTGTAAAGCTTCTTCTGACCCCAATATGAGCGTTTATCAATTTCTAGTTCTCCATACAGGATTTTCTTCGGCAAAGGTTTCTCAAGAATTCTGGAAACATGGCCTGTCCATCGTAACTGTGTCAGTTTCAGAAGATAGATTATGTACAATCTGCATTCCTGACCTTTTCAGGGCTTTTGTGTCTGGAATCCTGTGTTGCCAATTAATATGTAAAAAGTAGAAGTAAAACAAAGATCAGGAATCGATACAATTAACTTACTCCACCCATCAAAGACACCAAAGGTAAAGAAACACAAACATTAAGCGAACAGACCATAATGGAAACCTAAACAAAGGAAGGTCATAAGGACAGTTACTTTCCCACAAAATGGCCATATGGCCATCCAAAATAAAAAGACACAAGTCATACACACAGTAAGTAACAAACAACAACATAAATAAATCGCCACAGAATAACCGCCTTGGAACGGTCAGAGGAAAGATTTCCACTGGGGGGCTTAAATCGATTTTACGTCGCCACAATCCTCGCCATTTCTTCCGTCGCGATTTAGAAAAATAATTTGTTCAGTCCGCATGAAGGCCTCCTAACTCATCAGTGCAACATCTCCGTGAACACAAATAATCAAAGAACTACAGAGGTGAGACAACGGTGAGGACTCGACAGCAAGAAACCACTGAAATGCTGGAGCAAAAGAAAACCAACAGTTAGACTCCGATGGGCCCGACCTGAGACAGAGCATCAGGCACCAACCAACATTACCATGAATCTCTCTAATTATCAATAAGCCTTTACATTAGAACCGTCATAGAATTTAAAGTTTCGTATGGAAGATGAAGTCTTTTCGCATGCCTTTGTAAACTGTCCACATTTCACATGCATATAATAGTTTTGGCATCCCACAACTCTGTAGCCATTCAGCTTTGTGTCAAGTCTGATTGATACAAACACTACCACCTAGTTGACCAAATGTTGCACTAGCCTTGGCAATCATGACATTTTGACTTCATCATCAATATGCTCGGCTATTGACAGTGTGCTCCCAAGGTGAGCACTTGCAGTCTTTGACCGTTCATTGTGATGGAGAACCACTTATAAGACTTGCTTGGTGGCAGGCGGTAGATCACCTCAGTATTTTTGATCTGACTGTTAGGTCATTTCTGTCACAGGAGTCAGATACTTGATCTGCACAATGTTTGCGTGTCGGTGTTTACAGATTGGTTTACCTGAAGTTCACGGTCTCGAAATGCGTACATAGTATTTTTACAGCGACAATGATCTGTCTGGTATTTTAAGTAATTGAAAATAATTTAAATGACTTTTATTTAACGTGACATTTCGCACCGAAATTTATAAACACTCTAAAATGCTTAATTGAAGGCTCTTTAATATTTCGCAAGTCGAGCCTGTTTTTAATTTATTCACACGACTAGTATAAGACACGATTTTCGAACTTTTTCAGATGAAACACAAATGATCATTTTCTTATTTGTGTTATTTATGCGCTACATATTGCTTGAAGGTGCTCGCAATAACCGCCTCAGATAACCGTTCACAAGTACCAACGCCCTTTGTTTTGAGCGGTTATAAGGAAAATAACGTTTGCCTCTGTAAAGTAGAAGTAAAACAAAGATCAGGAATCGATATAATTAACTTACTCCACCCATCAAAGACACCAAAGGGAAAGAAACACAAACATGCAGCAAACAGACCATGATGGAAACCTAAACAAAGGAAGGCCATAAGGACAGATACGTACTTTCCCACAAAATGGATAAATGGCCATCCAAAATAAAAAGACACAAGTGACACACACAATAAGTAACAAACAACAATATAAATAGACCGCCACAGAAGAACCGCCTTGGAACGGTCAGTGGAAAGAATTCCACTGTACTTTAACGAAGTTGGGGTAGGCCTAACTTTCACGAGGTGAGGTTTACTGGACCCTTCGATGCATGAGATGTATGTAATGATATTGTAGTGTGTACCGGGTCGTGACAATATTTTGAATTTGTGCAGGCACAACATGGTGCAATTGCTACATGTAGAATCTTGCTGACAGAAACCTCGCATTTTCATGAACACTCGCCCATGAAATTAAGTCTAATGACTGACCAGACAAAGAGTCTCGCTTGAATCACTGAATTCGCACAACATTGAATCAATGTCAAATTTTTGACGCCTTAACATCGACTCGGTGTTTATTTAACTTTTACATATCGGCGTTTTCTGTTTACTGAGATAAATGCGCCGACAATTGGATGCAAAATGACTTTCTTAAAGATGCTCACGCTATGTATTGGAAACACACATTAAATATGTTCTATAAAAGGGTTATCCTTTGGAAGCAAGGAATACACCACAGAACTGGAAAATATGAAGTGTACATATTTTCTGGGCCAGACAGGCTAGTTTCGGCCAATTAGGACTCATCAGCGACCCTCAAGGATTTTCAAAATTCCACAATGGAATCAATGATCGCAAAGGACAAGAAAATACAGACTGCACTATGATGTCGGGCAGGGAGACTTTTTACGGCCGCCACACATTCCCAGACACCAGCTGTAGTGACGTTAAATATGTTCTATAAAAGGGTTATCCTTTGGAAGCAAGGAATACACCACAGAACTGGAAAATATGAAGTGTACATATTTTCTGGGCCAGACTAGCTAGTTTCGGCCAATTAGGCCTCATCAGTGACCCTCAAGTATTTTCAAAATTCCACAATGGAATCAATGATCCCAAAGGACAAGAAAATATAGACTACGCTATGATGTAGGGCAGGGAGTCTTTTTACGGCCGCCACACATTCCCAGACACCAGCTGTAGTGACGTTAAATATGTTCTATACTATAAAAGGGTTATCCTTTGGAAGCAAGGAAAACACCACAGAACTGGAAAATATGAAGTGTACATATTTTCTGGGCCAGACTAGCTAGTTTCGGCCAATTAGGCCTCATCAGTGACCCTCAAGTATTTTCAAAATTCCACAATGGAATCAATGATCCCAAAGGACAAGAAAATATAGACTGCACTATGGTGTAGGACAGGGAGTCTTTTTACGGCCGCCACACATTCCCAGACACCAGCTGTAGTGACTTTAAATATGTTCTATAAAAGGGTTATCCTTTGGAAGCAAGGAATACATCACAGAACTGGAAAATATTAATCGTACATATTTTCTCGGCCAGACTAGCTAGTTTCGGCCAATTAGGCCTCATCAGTGACCTTCAAGTATTTTCAAAACTCCACAATGGAATCAATGATCCCAAACCTATACTTTTTCACATAGGGTGTGTACTGTTGACAGTGGGTTTGAAAGCCTCTATCCGATCTCCAAATGTTTTGAATAGCGAAATGGTTGCAATTTTAGAAAATTTTAAGTTTTATGCTGTGTTTTGAAAAATAAAGGTAGCAGAAAGATAGATCATAGGTGACAAATCCTATTTATATGGTAGGAAGAGTTATCTCCTCATAAAATTTCAACCAACATGAAACAGACCCCAACGGAACACCAACAGCGGAAAGTCAAAAGGACAGTTACTTTCCCTCAAAATGACCAAACGGCTATCCAAAATAAAATAATATTAGCGACACAAACACCAAAAGACAAACCATAACAAAAATAAACCGCGACAGAAGAACTGCCTTGGAACGGTCAGCTGAGACGAATTCCACTAGGGGGTGGGTGGGGGGGGGCTTAAATTGATTTTACGTGGCCACAATCCTCGCCCCTTACTTCCGTCGTGATTAAGACAAATAATTTGTTCAGGCAGCATGAAGGCCTCCTAACTCATCAGTGCAACATCTCCGTAAACACAAAAAATCAAACAAACGCAGAGATGAAACAACGGTGAGGACTCGACAGCAAGAAAAACAGAAATGCTTGAGCAAAAGAAAACCAACAGTTAGACTCCAATGGGCCCGACCAGAGACAGAGCATCAGGTACCAACCAACATAAGCCTTTACGTTGAAACCTGAATCTGAGGCCTGACCCACCGGCGTGCAATTAAAGAGGGAAGCAAAGTTGTCAACAGTGATTGGGTTTACTACCATGCATGCAGTCTGTCGTATATCATTTATTACTACCATGCATGCAGTATGTCGTATAACATTTATGTTGTACGCAATCTTTTTGTATCGAAGAATGATTTTACGAAATTGGGCGCTGAAGTCATTGCGATCTAATTCTATGTAATGTTGGTTGACGTCTGATACTCTGTCTCTGGTTGGGCCCCTCGGGGTCTAACTGTTGGATTTCTTTTGCTCCGGCATTTCGGTAGTTTCTTGCTGTTGAGTCCTCACCGTTGTTTCGTCTCTGTGGTTGTTTGATTTTTTGTGTTCACGGAGATGTTGCACCGATGCGATAGGAGGCCTTCATGCGGACTGAAGAAATTAATTGCCTAATCACGACGGAAGTTAGGGCGAGGATTGTGGCCATGTAAAATCGATTTAAGCACCCCCCCCCCCCAGTGGAATTCGTTTCCGCTGACCGTTCCAAGGCGGTTCTTCTGTCGCGATTTATTTTTGTTACGGTTTGTCTTTGGGTGTTTGTGTCGCTTAATATATTATTTTATTTTGAATAGCCTATTGGCCATTTTGTGGGTAAGTCACTGTCCATTTGGCTTTCCGCTGTTGATGTTTCCATTGGGGTCTGTTGTTTCATGTTTGTGTTTCTTTCCCTTTGGTATCTCTGATGGGAGCTGTAGGTTAATTGTATCGATTCCCGATCATTGCCACCACTCTATTTTACTGCCGCTGCTGCCAGCTGCCAGCAACAGTAGCATTAGAAAATCATTTTGCTATCGTGACATTGCGACATAGTACTGACATAAAATGTCTGTTTGTACCATACCTTGGCCATGGATATCCCGGTTATTTAGTCAAATGGGGATACAAGGCAGTGGTATGGGTGTTCGAGCAGCGGAAACTTGAGGTAGAGCCAGTTATAGAATGGGGTGTCTGACCCGGTCTTTAGGGTAGAGGGATCCTCTTGGTACCGGACCACGCTAGTGGGTATCGTGGGATAACATTTATTATCCGGCCAGATGAGTTGAACGTTTATGCGAATTTAAGTCCGACCCGTCATGTGACCGAGCCCAGAAGACTAGCACCGGGTGTGACACAGTGTGACTTGTCAGTCCGTTTGATCCCTTTATCCTCCGCCGGATGAGCATCCCGGGATAACATCCGATATGCGGTCAAACTGAGGTAAATTTTCCATGAGCCAGCGGTACATATATTGAAACAGCGGAACCTTGATTTAGAGCCAGATCTGGCATTTGTGACTCGGTCTCTTGGGTATAGGGGTCTTCTACGTATCGAGGGGAAACTCTGTTATCTGGCTAGATGTGAAAAGTGTAGTCCGCTCCACCATGTGGCAGAGCCTAGCCAAAGAGAAAAGCACAATGCCCGACCGCAACCGGGCCAAACACAATGCACGTAGACCGCCGAACAGAAACCATACCGCGTCCAACGCGCCTGCAATGCTCAACAAACTCTGAAATCGCCCCGAAAAACCAGGGTTGCCTTCAAGCTCCCTCAACTCATATACAATGCCGTCAAAAAAAAAAAAAAAAAAAAAAACAGGCCGCGACACCTTCTGCAGCATAAGTCCGCACCAATCCAACCTGAAATTTAGAAATTAACCGACAGTTTCGGCGACAAACGCAGAAAACGCTCTGCGAAGTTAATGATATCGACATCCCCGATGCAGCAGCCCAGCAGTTAAACTTTTATTACGAGTGTTAAAATCAGTGACATGACTTGATACCCCCGCGATGCGAACACGCCGCGAAACATAAACACCACAAGGGGGTGAACGAGCAACATCACCATCTAAAATGGGAAGTTAACTATATTAAAATCAAAATCCTCGCACCTATCATAAATCCCAGTTGAAACAAAACAATCCGAAATGTTCAAATGCAAATCCAATAACGGGGCTTCGACACCAGAACCACCGGCCCCGCTCAACCACAGCCCAGACAGACGAACTTGACAGACCACTCCCCAAAAGCTAGGGCTGCCAACACTGAAAAGACCACCAAAACATTCTGTGGCAGAGTCAAAGGTACCATCAATACCAGTCCAACCAAATTAGCAAGCCGCCCCCACCCACCAAGACATGAGGTAAATCCGCGCACAGAGCGGAAAAAACACACACGCAGACGGACCAGACGCTCGGACCCGGCATACTCCAAATCCCACTCAAATCAAAGTACGTCACCAGAGTTCTCTATAGACAAAAACAAAATTTTATCTGATCTTTCATTGACAGTTTCACAATATCTAATAATATGGGTAGGACCTGTGTGAAATCTAAAGTTTAATCATCCCCAACCCATCCTGTGGCCGAGCCCAGAAACGTAGCGCAGGGGTGGGACCCAGTGTGAGATAAGAATATCTTTGGTCCCCTTATCCTCCGCGGGTTGAGCATCCGGGATAACCTCCATCAGGCGGCCAGACGGGGATGACTTTTCAATGAGGCAGTGGTATGGGTGTTCGAGCAGCGCGACCTGGACTTAGAGCCAGGCCTAGCACTGGGGTGTGATACAGGGTGAGATAAGAGAACCTTTGGCCCCCTTATCCTCAGATGGGGAGCATCCCGGGATAACATCCGTTAGGGACCAGACGGGGATGACTTTTCCATACGGCAGCTGTATTGTTGTTGGAGCAGCGGGACCGGGTCGTAGAGCTAGGCCAAGTGCTGGAGTGTGACCCTATCTATCTATCTCTTCATACGGCATACACCCTCAACTGAGTATTATGTGCCGGGTACCCCGCAACATGCGATAAAGTAGAGGATAAAAAACAAGCGGGATAGTAAGGAATGAATAAAAGTGCACAGTGTTAGTGTATTATACAGAAGAAAGAAAAGTGAGGATAAAAACAGTGGTGGTACATTTAGGGTTTGGAGTGGCACACCTGACTGACAGCCTGTTTAAAACTGTCAAGGCTGGTCAGGGTAGCGATGGTTGGAGGGAGATTATTCCACGGAACAACTGCTAATGGATAAAATGAGAATTTGTAGTAGTCAGTCCGGGTGTACAGTTGTCTGTAAGCCAATGAGTGGGTTTTACGCCGGGAGTCAAGATTCAATGGTATGATATATACTGGGAGAGGTACTGCTACGTAACCATAGATGATTTTGTAAAACAAGACCAGTCGAGAATCTGCACGCCGCTGCTCGAGGGTACGCCAGCCGAGTTTCTCCAGCATGTCAGAAACGCTTGAATATGGCGAGTAGTCACTAAGAACCCATCGAGCTGCCCTCCTCTGTACCATCTCAATTTTATTAATATCATCCTTGACATGGGGGTCCCAGACTGGAGCAGCATACTCCAGCTGGGGACGGACTATGGCCTTGTATGCTTTTTCTCGTAATTCAGGGTTTTTGGCCTTCAGATTTCTGCGCAGAAAGCCAAGGGACTTGTTTGCGTTACCTGTAATTCTGGCAATATGGGGCTTCCAGGAAAGGTCATGTGAAATGTCTACTCCCAAGTACCTGGCACAGGGGACCACCTCCAATGTTTGGCCATGTAAAGAGTAGGCTGTAGGGAGTGGTGATCGTGATCTAGTCACACGTATTACCTGACACTTCCCTGGGTTGAATTCCATATTCCAGTTTACCTCCCAGTCCTGTAGGATATCAAGGTCAGCTTGTAACTGCTGAGACTCAGCAAGGCTATTTATAGCTAGGTATGCAGCTGTGTCATCGGCAAATAGTCTGACCTGGCATTTTACCTTTTCAGGCAGGTCGTTTATGTAGGCCAGGAAGAGAATTGGTCCGAGGACTGACCCTTGAGGGACACCTGATGTAACTGGTACTTCCTCGGAGCAATCCCCCTCCAAGACAACAGTCTGTGACCTGCCATTAAGGAAAGACTTGATCCATCTCAGGGTTTTGCCTCTGATACCGTAACTATGAAGTTTGTAAATGAGTTTCTCATGGCTGACCTTGTCAAACGCCTTGCTGAAGTCCAGCAGTATTATGTCCTTTTGCTTACGATCTTGTAGGTTTCTATGGAGTTCCTCTATTAGCATGGTGAGCTGTGTCTCACAGGACCTCCTGGCACGGAAACCGTGCTGGAGGTCATAGAGAATCTGATTTTTGTCCAAATGTTTCACCAAGTTTGAAGTTATGATATGTTCTAATAGCTTGCATAGAATGCAAGTAAGAGATATGGGCCTGTAGTTGGCCGGGCATGACTTGTCTCCCTTCTTGAAAATTGGTGAAACATTTGCTTTCAACCAATCGGATGGCAGAGACCCTTCTTCCATTGACCTAGTGAAAATGACTTGAAGGATTGAAGCAATTTCAAGGCTGAGTTTTTGAAGAAGCAAGGGCTTAATGCGGTCCGGTCCGGGGGCTTTGCTGGGGTTCAGTCCTTGAAGTCATTTGATGATACCATTTACTGAGATGTCTATGTCAGGCATGTTTTTGACCTTGTTCCTGAGGTCAGATGGAATATTTTCTGGGTCAAGTTGACCTTCATCTTGGAGGTCTTTGACTTTTTGAGTGCACAGCTGTGACAATTTAAGCGGGGATTTAAGAATAAAAACAGACTGAAACTGGTTATTCAGAATGTTTGCCTTTTCGACAGTACCAGTACAAAGTTGTCCGTTTTGCTTTAGAGGTGCACTACCCTGAGAGTCCTGTCTACAGTTTTTAAGGTAAGAGAAAAGCTTTTTGTTATCCGGGCGAGAGCTACTGGTAGACAAAGAGTCGTCAACGACACCGACAAGACTGTCAAGGTAGCTGTTGTAAGAGGTTTTTAGCATGCTATCCACCTCATATTTTACCTTTTTGAATCTTTCCCAGTCAGATTCATCGGTGGAATTTTTCTGCACCTGGTATAAGCGGTCTCTTAGGTTCATTTTCCTCCTGATTTCCTGTGTGACCCACGGTAGATTTTTACGGCCTCTCAGTGTTTTGGTGGGGACGTACTTCTTAATGAGATTGTCGACTTCGCCCATGAACTCTTCCCACAGCTGGTTAGTGCTCTTACCTTCATGGGTAGAGAGAAATACAGACTGGAATGCCTGCATTTCTTGTTTTATGCTGGCCCAGTCTGCTTTAGAGTATAGATTTATATCTCTTGGCTTGACTTTCTGAATGGATGGTCTGAGTCTGACAACTGAGACAACTGCCTGATGGTCCGAGATACCCGGAACAACACTGGTGGAGTCCACTAGGGTATGACTGTTTGTCAGAAAGAGATCCAGTATGTTATTCTCTCCTGTGGGCTCTTGTACCGTTTGTGTAAGGCAGTTGTCATCAAGTATGGAAATAAATTCTTGGTACTTTTCAGGATGGGAGCAGTTTGGCTTTACTTCTGGCTGATTTTCTTCCCATGACAGCTTTGGATAATTAAAATCCCCCATTACCCAGACATGAGATTTGGAGGGATCGACAAGGGCTAGTGATTTATTAAGTTCCTCTGAACTCACCTGATCGTGTTCCGAAGGACGGTAGTATGCGGCGATTAACAGTGGCTTGGCACCTACCACTTGGACTTTGGCCCATACAACTTCACAGTCTGTGGAGAGCTGGGGTTGTGCAGATACCACTAATCTCTCACTTACTAAGATGAAGACTCCACCACCCTTTGTTTCAGTGGATCTGTCTCGTCTAATGGGTGGGTTGTACCCCAGGTGTGAAGGGAAGATCTCATTGTCTGAAATATCCCTATGGAGCCAAGACTCCGTACCAATTACTATGTCAGGTTTATGTAGGTCTAACAAGGCATAGAACCTTGCACGCGGGGATGACTTTTCTATATGACATTGGTGTATGTGTTGGAGTAGCGGGACCTGGACGTAGAGGGAGGCCTAGTGCTGGATGTGACCCGGTCTCTGGGGTATACGCGAACTCCTCAGGAACCGGACCCTGCTAGTTGGTATCGCGGGATAACCGCTGTTATCCGGCGGGATGAAGATTCAAAACCCTGGGGTGGGCATATGTGAAACGTGAAGACCGAACTCTCTGTAGCCGAGCCAAGATGCCTAGCGCTGGAGTTTGATCCAGTCTGAGTTGTGAGTACCTTTGGTCCGTGTATCCTCCGCGGGCTGAGCATCCCGGGATAACCTCCGTTGGGCGGCCAGATGGAGAGACACGACCATGGGGTGGACCTGTGTGAAAAGTGAAGTCCGACACAACTAAGGCCGAGCACAGAAGGACAGCTAGCGCCGGGGTGTGACCGAGTGTGAGATGTGAATACCTTTCGTCCCTTTATCCTCCGTTCGGTGAGCATCTTAGGCGACCAGACGGGTATGACTTTTTCATAAGACAGTGGTATGGTAGTTGGAGCAGCTAGACCTGGACGTAGAGCCTGGCCTAGCGCTGGGGTGTGACCCAGTCTGTGGGGTAGAAGGGTCCTCTGGGTACAGCACCCTGATGGGTATCGCGGGATAACCTTTATTATCAGTCCAGATGGGTATACAAGACCATGGGGTGGGCATATGTGAAAAGTGCAGTCTGACCCCATGTGGCCCAGCCCAGAAGCATAGCGCTTGGGTGTGACCCAGTGTGTATTGCGATTACCTTTGGTCCCTTTATCCTCCCTGGGTTAGAATATGTGAATAGTGAAGACCAAACCCCTTGTGGCCGAGCTCAGATGCCTAGCGCTGGGGTTTGACCCAGTTTAAGTTGTGAGTACCTTTAGTCCGTTTATCCTCCGCGGGTTGAGCATGCCGGGATAACCGGGGATGACTTTTCCATAATGCAGTGGTATGGGTGTTCGAGCAGTCAAACCTGGATGTAGAGCAAGGCCTAGCGCTGGAGTGTTACACGGTCTTTGGGGTAGAGGGTTCCTCTGGGTGACGGACCTTGATAGAGGGTACCGCGGGATAATCTCTGTTATCTGGCAAGATGGAGAAACAAGACCACAGGGTGAGCCAGTATGAAAAGTGAAGCTGACAGAAGTCTAATTAGCGCTGGGATGTGACCCAGTATGCGTTATACATACCTTTGGCCCCTTTATCCTCCGCGGGGTGAGCATCCGGGGATAACCTTTGTAAGGCGGCCAGATGGGGATGACTTTTCCATGAGGCAGTGAGTTGGGAGTTCGAGCAGCGGGAGCTGAAAGTAAAGCCAGGCCTAGTGCTGGTGTGTAACCCAGTCTGTGGGGTAGACGGGTCCTCTAGGTACCTGCTGGTGGGTATCGCGGTATAACATTTGTTATCCGCCCAAATGGGAATACAAGACCATGGGCCGGGCATTTGTGAAAAGTGAAGTGCAACCCCTATGACCGAGCCCAGAAGTTGTGTGAGTTGTGAGTACCTTTTGTCCTTTTATCCTCCGCATGGCGAGCATCCGGAGATAACCTCCGTAAGGCGGCCAGACGGGGATGACCTTTCCACAAGGCAGTGGTTTGGGGGTTGGAGTAGCGGGACCTGGACGTAGAGCGAGGCCTAGCGCTGTGACCCGGTCTGTGGTGTAGACTGTTCCTCTGGGTACTTGACCCTGCTAGTGGGCAAGATTCAAGACCCTGGGGTTGGAGTATATGGAAAGTGAAGATCGAACCGCCTGTGGCCGAGCCCAGATGCCTGGGCTTTGACCCAGTGTGTTTTTTGCTGATGACTTTAACCCATTTTGTACTGAATGAAATCTTCCGCCTTATATCTATCCGGAATTCCGGGGTCCAATTACCTTTTACTTAAAACGGCTCAACTTTCAGCAAACAGTGAAGGTCGAGATCAGACGCCACTTTTTCGGCGTCTGATCCGGGCCTTCATTAAATAGCTTGCTTGCCTAGAATACCGTTTAAAGTACTTTCGTGTATGTGTTGCAAGCAACTTAGAATTTATTAGCTATTTCTTTGTCATTTACAAAACGCACATTTGAAGACAGCTGGATGCCTGGAGATTTAAAGATATTACGGATTTTCAATTATTTTGTGGTAATAACATTTTATATAAGCGCACATTTGTTAATCAAAGGCAATCAGTCGTTAACATAGCAAATCAATTACATTCTGATTTATCAATCATGCAAAAGTGTCAGTTAGTATGTCGTTCTTTTCAGCAAATATACCAATCCACAAAAAATGCAGCTAAGGATCACACGAGTCTGTGCGTATGTGGAGTCTACAGAGAGCATTGGCTGCTTGCAGACATGTAGAAGACATTACGAGAACACGCCTATATAAGTTTGACCCCCTCATACCCCACTTTTATATAGTAAACTGGGGTTTAAGGTGGTATACGTCATTTTTCTTATTTCTGCTCAAAAGCATAGATTGTGGGTATTCGATAGAACCGCCTCGTCGAGGCGGTTCTATCGAGTCCCCACAATCTATGTTTTGAGCAGTTATAAGAAAAATATCACAATTTCTCATCTTAAAATTTCTAATTTTTGGCCAAAAAATTGGCAATGTATTTGTATAGGCGTTTTTTCGAAATGATATCCCGCAGCGGTATCGCGTCCAGCCATTTTTACTCGCACCGCCAGTACTGTACCTCAAATTTTAATTGAATCACGATATTTCCAGCATTTGATCTCGTTTAATGAATTATCCACAGTCAAGTGATCAAAACATAACAAGTAACTAATTTGTTTACAACCTTCTCATAGAAAATAAAACACAAACAGAAAAAAGAAAAAAAAAAAGTAAAACGGAAAAACCAATTTGGTGATGACAGTTTAGATTGGAAACGTATATACACTACTATGCTAAAAACAACAAAATACATTAAACTTCAAAACTTTCAATATAGTATATACATGGTTAGTGTCTTTAATAATAAAATATAATCGGTGAACCTTAGACAATTTTATAGGGGCGAGCTTTAGCGAGCCCCTATAAAATTGTCGGGGCGAACCGATTATATTTTATTATTAAAGGCACTATCCATGTATTTAGTTTATGCCGCAATCAAAAACAAGCAATGGGTTTTGCAATAATTTAGCAAATTTAAGCAAAAACGACAGCAGACAGTGTGGCATGTTAAACGATATTCAGTGCCATGGCGCGCGCACGTAGTTTAACGTGACGTCAACGAGTGCAACGTTTCTGACGTCACCGCGCCACAAAGACGTTGTAAACAACACGGACGCCCAAATAAAAGTTTCTCAGCGGTTAACTTTCTGTATGAAAACCTGCAAATAAATAGTTTATTTTAGCTTTAAAAATTATTTTCGAGATTGAGACGCAACGGCAGTAGAAGTGCGCAGTTATTCCAACGGGCAATTCAAACCAGGAAAAGCCGAGAAGGTTAGAATTTAGCTGAAATTTCTGAAAATCTGTTTAAATAAATATTGCAAAGATTTTAATTTGCAGTTTCGTTGTTTTCCCATGTATGAAAGTTGGCATGTTATTGTTTATACTTGTAAAATAGGGATCTGAAAAGTAGGTCCGGTCTATAAACGGTCACTAGACGTATTATAGGTCAGTAGAAGATATTATAGGTCACTACCGATTATAGCGTGCAGTAATTCGACCCCCTTTATTAGGTTACTAGAATTCCTGATTGCGGTATAAATAAATTATTGATGCGAGGCCAACAAATACATTTTTTACTGAAATGCAATATCGCTTTATCAGCATTTTGTGACTTTTGCGCTATGAAAATTGAAACGTTTCAACAACTGTTTTGGGAATGTTTATTTGCTCAGAAATTTTGGACAGAATATTCTAATTTCTTAAAAGGCCAAATATCGATATTACTTTTAGCCAAAAGACTGTCACCTTCGGTTTTACGACAAATAATACTGAACCGAAAACACAAGTAAAAAATTTCATGATATCGCTAGGGAAGCATTTTTTATTCAAAAACAAATGTCAAAAAAAACACCGTTAGTTTTTGTGCACTTTATGCCATTTTTAAAAACAAAGATTAAACATAGAAAAACAAATCTATTTTATGAAAGACCGAATTACCCAGGACTTTAGAAAATGGAGTATTTTAAGAACCTTAAACGATTAATTTCTTTAACCAATTCTAACCAAAACCTAGAGGCAGCAGAGAACCCTTTTTTTCTTCATCCTTTTAATTATTTTGACGACAACTTTTTCTCCTATTATTTATTCATATTTTTTTTTTCATTATTTTTATTTTTTTTTAAAATAAAGATTTCCGAAATTACATTGTCAAAACATATCATTATTGTTTCAAAAGTATGTTTCATATTGTATGTTATGCAAAATCAAGCTTTTCAAATTAACATGTGTGAATTAAATGTGTGTGTGTGAATTCCGGTTTAACGTCGCTTTGAACAATTTTTCAGTCATATCACGACGGTGTCTGGTTGCGACAGGGAGCTCAATGCTCACGTTTATAGTGCTGCCTCACTGAAGTATCATGTCCCAGACACATTACATGATACCACACCCAGTCACATTATCCTGACACTGGATCGACCAGTCCTAGCTCTACCCCGTAAATCTGAGTGCCAAGCGAGGAGCAGCTAGTACCATTTTTACGACTTTGGTATGTCGCGGCCCGGGATCGAACCCGAGACCTCCCGTTCCCCGGAGCGGACACTCTACCAACTGAGCTATCGGGGCCGGTATGTGTGAATTAAACAAGACAGTAGAAGTTCATGTAGTTGTGAAGGCACTTTAGCAGTATGTGTGCACATTTGCTGGTGTTTTATTATCACATCACGAAAACATGCCTATATAAATTTGACCCCCTTAAACCCCACTTGTATATAGTAAAACTGGAGTTTGCAGGGGTATACATTATTTTTTCTTATTTCTGCTCAAAAACATAGATTGTGGGTACTCGTTAGAACCGCCTCGCCGAGGCGGTTCTAAATAGTGTCCACAATCTTTGTTTTGAGCAGAAATAAGAAAAATATCACAATTTTTCATCTGAAAAATTTCATATTTCTGTGGTAAAATTTACAAAGCATTTGCATAGGCGTGTTTTCGCAATGATGTTAATTTGTCTTGAAAATGTAATTTCAGAAATAATATTTTTTAAAAATTACACACACAAAATAAACTTATCCACCCGCTCACTACAGAGTTGCAGCATTTCATTGGATGAAGAGATACGGAGACTCGAGGTCCACACACCCGAAAAATCGAAATCACATATCCTAGCAACAAGTGTTGCTTGGCATCGACGCCTCGTGCTTCGAATTAAACACTGTATCTGGTCTTCTGTGATGTTATCCCATTCTTCCTGTAGCGCCATGGAAAGCTGCTGACGGTTGATTGGCGGATGACGTCGTTGTGCACAAGTTTTCCGAGCTGGTCCCAAAGGTGCTCCCTTGGGTTTAACTCCGGTGAAATCGCAGGCCAAGGAAGAACTTGCACACGATTTTGATTGAAAAAGTCCATGGTCAGTCTCTCAGAATGAGCACGTGCATTGTCCTGTTGGAAAAGCGTAACGTCACCATTATTGCGTAAAAACGGTACCACCTCAGGCTCGAAGATTCCATCGATGTACCGATGAAACACCCCAGCGCTAGGCTTCTGGGCTCTGACGCAGTGGGGAGGGGGGGGGTCGGACTTCACTTTTCACACCCCAGGGCTAGGCATGGTTCTACGTCCAGGTCACGCTGCTCCAGCACCAATACCACTGCCTTATGGAAAAGTCATCCTCGTCTGGCCGCTAACGGATGTTATCCCAGGATGCTCGTCCCGCTGAGGAAGAAGGGACCAAAGGTACTCACACTAGGCCGCACCCAAGTGCTAGGCTTTTGGGCTCTGACACAAGGGGGTTAGACTTCACTTTTCACATACGTCCACCCCATGGTCGGCCGGATGACAGAGGTTATCCCGCGATACCCACTAGCAGGGTCAAGGACCCAGAGGACCAATCTACCCACAGGCAGGGTCACACCCCAGCGCTAGGCCTGACTCTACGTCCAGGTCCCGCTGCTCCAGCACCAATACCACTGCCTAAAGGAAAAGGCATCCCCGTCTGGCCGCTAACGGAGGTTGTCCCAGGATGCTCACTCCGCTGAGGATGAAGAGACCAAAGGTACTCACAACCCACACTGGGCCACACCCCAGCGCTAGGCTTCTGGGCTATGGCGCGGGGGGCGGCGGTTCGGACTTCTCTTTTCACATACGCCCCCACTCCCTGGATTTCTATACCCAGGGTCCGGTACCCAGAGGACCACTCTATCCCACAGACAGGGTCACACCCCAGCGCTAGGCCTGGTTCTACGTCCAGGTCCCGCTGATCCAACACCAATACCACTGCCTTATGGAAAAGTCATCCTCGTCTGGCCGCTAACGGATGTTATCCCAGGATGCTCGGCCCGCTGAGGAAGAAGGGACCAAAGGTACTCACACTGAGCCACACCCCAGTCCGAGGCTTCTTGGTTCTGACACAGAGGGTCGGACTTCACTTTTCACATACGTCCACCCCTTGGCATTCTTTACCCAGCTGGCCGGATGACAGATGTTATCCCGCGATACCCACTAGCAGGGTCAAGGAACCAGAGGACCAATCTACCCCACAGACAGGGTCACACCCCAGCTCTAGGCCTGGCTCTACGTCCAGGTCCCGCTGCTCCAACACCAAAACCACTGCCTTAGGGAAAAGTCATCCCCGTCTGGCCGCCTAACGGAGGTTATCCCAGGATGCTCACCCCGGTCACACTGGGGCACACCAGACAGGCACCAGCAGGGTATAGGTCACACCCTACCCTGTCTCCCACAAAGACCAAGCTACACCGGCTTTTAGTCTTTGGTGTAGCAACTGTTTTCGAAATGAGTTAAACTGAAAGTAGACCTAATGTTAACAAAAAGTAGAGATTTTCCGTATACTGACATTAGAATTATTACCATATTGATTATTGTGCTGTCTTACAAATCGAAGGAGACCATAAGGACAATGCGGCTTGTTGGTAATTCCTTAAAATAGTTGACATTTACAACCGCACACACATAAAAAGTTTATTAATGCTAAAAATCTTTTCAATTTTTGCACGGTTATGTCAGGTAGCAATATAACGCCAATGGTCTGATTTGAAGTTAAGCAACGTAGTTCCAGATTAGTACACTACAGATGTTTTATCTGACTTTATTATCAATAAAATGTTTTAAATCACTTTTTATTTCATTATTATTCTATTATTTTACATTATATAATTGTTTTCCATCTGTGACAGAGTGCTAACGTGTCATTTCGAAGCCCAATTTTGTAGTTTCAGAAAATCACAATGTAAACAAGAAAGCAGTCTGAAGGACAGCCAAATCCAACACCGCACTTTGTATCAAGGCTCAACATTGTGCCCTTCACCTGTGATCTTGACCTTGTGTTGGCATGGTTTATTTATGGTTCTGCACATCAACTCTCTGTGGGGTATATTTCACAAAAGTTTAATGAAAATTCTTCTAGGGGTAAAAGAGGTATGGAACGGACTCAAAATTCAAAGTTTCAAACTCGTGACCTTCAAGTGTGACCTTGACCTTGAGTTGGCATGGTTTATTTATGTGTTTTGCACATCAGCTCACTGATGGTGACATTTGACCAACGTTTAATGAAAATCCTTTGAAGGGTTAAGGAGATATGGAACGAACACAAAATTCAAAGTTTTAAATTCGTGACCTTCCAATGTAACCTTGATCTGGTGTAGACATAATTCATTTATGGGCTTTGTACATGAGCTCACTGAGGGGGATAATTGACATAAGTTTAATGAAAATCCTTTGAAGGGTAAAGGAGATATGGAACGGACAAAAAAATCAAACTTTTAAGCTCGTGACCTTCAAATGTGATCTTGGCCTTGAGTCGGCATGGTTCATTTTGGGTTCTGCACATCAGCTCACTGAGGGGGATAATTGACATAAGATTAATGAAAATCCTTTGAGGGGTAAAGGAGATATGGAACGGACAAAAAATTCAAAGTTTTTAGCTCGTGACCTTCAAATGTGACCTTGACCTTGAGTCGGCATGGTTCATTTATGGGCTGTGCACATTTGCACACTCAAGGGGGATATTTGACCAAGGTTGAATAAAAATCCTTTGAAGGGCAAAGGAGGTATGGAACGGACACAAAAATCAAACTTTTAAATTCTTGACCTTCAAATATGACCTTGATTTTGAGTCGGCATGGTTCATTTATGGGTTCTGCACATCAGCTTACTGAGAAGAATATTTGACCAAAGTTTAATGAAAGTCCTTCCAAAGGTAAAGGAGATATGGAACGGACACAAAATTCCAAGTTTCAAACTCGAAACCTTCAACCGTGACCTTGATCTTGAGTCAGCATGGTTCATTTATAGGTTCTGCATCCCAGCTTACTGAGACGAATAATTGACCAAAGTTTAATGAAAATCTATCGAAGAGTTCAGGATATATGGAGCGGACAAGAAAGTGTTACGGACAGACAGACAGACAGACAGACAGACAGACAGACAGACAGACAGACAGACGGACGGACAGACGGACGGCCGGACATGGGTTCTGCACATCAGCTCACTCAGAAGAATATTTGACCAAAGTTTAATGAAAATCCTTCCAAGGTTAAAGGAGATTAAAAACGGACACAAAAGTCCAAGTTTCAAACTCGTGACCTTCAACCGTGTCCTTGACAATGAGTCGGCATGGTTCATTTATGGGTTCTGCACACCAGCTCACTAAGAATAAATAAATTGACCAAACTTTAATGAAAATCTATCAAAGGGTTCTTGAGATATGGAGCGGACAAGAAAGAGTTACGGACAGACAGACGGACGGACGTACAGACGGGAAGACGAAGGTCATTCCTATAATCCCCGCTCCGCTTCGCGGAGGGGGATTAAAAACTATATCTGCTTAGTGGGGTGAGGTGTGTGGGGTTGTGGTGCGAGCTATATGACCAGTATTGGCCAAGTCTTATCAGCCATGGAAAACGTTTCATTCTGTTTCCTTTATGGATCGTTCTAAAATGTGAGGTGATATAAATTGCGTACGGTATATATTGAAAACATGTCACGGCCATGCTTAACAATATTAACTCCACCTATAAGGATCCATTCAAACAGACGCGTTTTAAAAATTATTCCATCTGCTACTCTTGCTACTGGCACTACCAGCAGTACTACTGGTGCTGCTGCTACTACTGCTAACTTCACATGCATATAGTTTTTAGCTCACCAGAGCTTATAGGATAGGCAGTTGTCCGTCGTCGCTGCGTCTGCGTTGCGTCTGCGTCGTCTGCGTCGTCGTGTGCCGTCAACACTTTCAAACGACATCTGCTCCGAAGCCACTGGGCAATTGGGCCCAAATTTCATATGTAGCCTCCTTGGGTTGGGCGATTGAAATTTTGTGTGTTTTTTTTTTTTTATGAAATTCGGCTCATTAGTTTGATTGCTATGACAACTTAGATTTTCCATAGACTTATAATGGGGAAAATTGACAAATGGCATTACTGCCAAGCCTCTGCAGATATTTTGACAAAACTTTCAAAAATTGTTCCTTGGGCAATCTACTATCTGCCATATGATTTTAGGCCTACTGCTCATTTGTACTGGTTGCCATGGAAACCAAAATGAAAAAAAAATAGAAAAAAATACTTAAAAAATCATCTCCTCAGAAAACGTAGGCTATATGAGGCTGAGAGTTTATGAAAATATTCACGATATTTGCCTTTACAGGTTTTGTGTTTTTCATGAAATTCAGCTCTTTAGGTTGGTTGCTATGGCAACTTAGAGTTTCCATAGACTTATAATGGGGAAAATTGAAAAATGGCATTTACTACCAAGCCTCTGCAGATATTTTGACAAAACTTTCATAGAAATGTTCACTAGGCAGTCTGCTATCTGACTTATGAATTTAGGCCTAATGATCATTTGTATTGGTTGCCATGGAAACCAAAATGAAAAAAAAAAATAGAAAAAAAAAACTTAAAAAATCATCTTCTCAGAAACCGTATGCTATATGAGGCTGAGAGTTTATGGAAATATTCACCATTCTTGTCTTTACAGGTTTTTGTTTTTTAAATAAATTCGGCTTGGTTTGGTTTCTATGTCAACTTAGATTTTCCATAGACTTTTAATGGGGAAAATTGAAAAATGGCATTAACTGCCAAGTCTTTGCAGATATTTTGACAAAACTTCCATAGAATTGTTCTTGAGTAAACTTCTCTCAGTCATATGCTTTTATGTCAACCTAGGGGTCCCGAAGGTTGTGCCGGGACCATGCCCCGCCCCCTCCACTTCATAAAATGCCTTATATATCAGAAACCTTACAGATCCCCACCCCTAAACCATATATAGTCGTGTTCCTTATGATAAGATGCATTAAGTAACACCCACCTGGCCCCTCGTATGTGTCAGGGACATGCCCCACCCCCTCCAATTCATAAAATGCCATTTATCTCAGAAACCATTCAGATCCCCAACCCTAAACCATATATATTCACGTTCCTTAAGATAAGACACACTCAGTGATACCAACCTGGGGATCCCCTGGGATGTGCCGGGGCCATGGCCCACCCCCTCCATTTCATTAAAGACCCAATATCCCAGAAACCGTACAGATCCCCACCCCTAAACCATATTATAGTCTTGTTCCTTATGAAAAGTCGCATTCAGTGACCCCGCCATTTCATAAAAGACCCACTATCCCAGAAACCTTACAGATCCCCACCCCATAACCATATATATTCTTGTTCCTTATATGATAAGTGGGATTCAGTGACACCAACCTGGGGGCTTCTCTGGATGTGCTGGTGCCATTCCCAAGGCCCTCCACTTCATAAAAGGCTAAAAATTCCAGAAACCTTACAGAGCCCTACCCCTAAACCATATATATACTTGTTCCTTATGATAAGATGCATTAAGTGACGCCAGCCTGGTGTTCCCCCGGATGTGCCATGGACATGCCCCACCCCCTCCACTTTACAAAAGACAATATATCTGAGGAACTGTTCAGAGCCCTACCCATAAACCATATATATTCTTGTTCCTTATGATAAGAAGCAATCAGTGATACCGGCAGGGGGGTCCCCCTGAGGTGCCAAGGGCCATGCCCCACCCCTTTACTTCATTAAAAGCCATATATCTCAGAAACCGTTCAGATCCCCACCTCTTAACTATATATATTCGTGTTCCTTATGATAAGACCTCACTTCATAATAGGCCATATATCTCAGAAACCATTTAAATTCCATCCCAATAATCGCATATATTCTTGTTCATTGTTATTACATCCATTCAGTCACCCCCATTTTTGGGGACTCGCAGGGGCCAGTTCTCTGCCATCTACTTCATAAAATGGCCTCATATATCAGAAACCGTTCAGCATTCAGTGACACTCCTGGGCTGTTCTGGTATCTGCCATGCCTGAATCCATTGCTTAAAAGGCCTTACATCTCAGGAGCCATACATATCCCCACCGCTAAACCATATATGTCCCTGTTCCTTTTGCTAAGACACATTTAGTGACACCAACCAGGGCTCCATTGGGTTCATGTCCCACCCTGTCTACTTTATATTGTCTACCTAATATTTCAGATACAGTCCACATGAGTGCTCATTTGAGTATGGGGTTTGTTTGGGAGACTTTATAATCGATAGATTAAAATCATATCATGTTAAAATACATGGCTGCCATTGGGCAGTGCCCACCTGAGCTCTGATTTATGAAATTTGGCTCTTTGGTTTGTTTGCTATGGCAGGTTAAGAGTTTCCATTGACTTATAATGGGGAAAGTTGAAAAATGTCATTTTTGGCTTTCAAGATAGTTTGTCCAACTTTCATAGAAGTGTTCCTTTAATGATGTTCTTTTAGGCACATTGGTTGCCAAAGATTGTTAATTGTCAGTTGTCAGCTGTTGTCCTGCAACAACACATTCAAGCGATATCAGACCTCTGAAGCCACTAGGCTGATTGGGTCCAAACTTCATCTGTAGCATCCTTGGGCGCAGGGCTTCCACGGTTAATTAAAATACATTGCTGCCAGTGGGCAGTGCCCCCTGAGCTCTGGTAAGCATAGAAACCCATAGGCCTGTTGTTTCATTTATCTGCTCAAGACATAGAATGTTGGTACTCGTTAGAACCACCTCGTCAAGGCGGTTCTAACGAGTACCCACAATCTATGATTTTGAGCAGAAATAAGAAAAATAATGTATACCCCTGTAAATATGTTCTATAAAAGGGTTATCCTTTGGAAGCAAGGAATACACCACATAACTGGAAAATATGAAGTGTACATTTTTTCTGGGCCAGTCTAACTGTTGGTTTTCTTTTGCTCCAGCATTTCAGTGGTTTCTTGCTGTCGAGTCCTCACCGTTGTCTCACCTCTGTGGTTCTTTGATTTTTGTGTTCACGGAGATGTTGCACTGATGAGTTAGGAGGCCTTCATGCGGACTGAACAAATTATTTGTCTAAATCGCGACGGAAGTAAGGGCGAGGATTGTGGCCACGTAAAATCGATTTAAGCCCCCCAGTGGAAATCATTCCACTGACCGTTCCAAGCGGTTCTTTTGTGGCGGTTTATTTATGTTATTGTTTGTTACTTACTGTGTGTATCACTTGTGTCTTTTTATTTTGGATGGCCATATGGCCATTTTGTGGGAAAGTAACTGTCCTTATGGCCTTCCTTTGTTTAGATTTCCATTATGGTCTGGTCGCTTAATGTTTGTGTTTCTTTCCCTTTGGTGTCTTTGATGGGTGGAGTAAGTTAATTGTATCGATTCCTGATCTTTGTTTTACTTCTACTTAGCTAGTTTCGGCCAATTAGGCCTCATCAGTGACTCTCAAATATTAACAAAATTCCACAATGGATCAATGATCCCAAAGGACAAGAAAATATAAACTACACTATGATGTAGGACAGGGAGACTTTTTACGGCCGCCACACATTCCCACACATCAGCTGTAGTGACGTTAAATATGTTCTATAAAAGGGTTATCCTTTTGAACCAAGGAATACACCACAAAACTGGAAAATATGAAGTGTACATGTTTTCTGGGCCAGACTGGCTAGTTTCGGCCAATTAGGCCTCATCAGTGACCCTCAAATACCATACCTTTAACCCCAGTTTTACCATATAAAAGTTGGGTTAAAGGGTGTCAAAATTAAAAGTCGGGGATTTTGAAATTCGCATAACCCGTATTTAAGGAGTTTAATGCACCTTATTTTCTCAACATTAACTATGATATGAGTTTATTGAGGGGCCTCTTAGCATCTTGAAATGGAGTTAGAAAATCAAAAAAGTGGGAAAAAAGACAAACAAAGGGGAGATAAATGTTCCTACTCTCTTTTCTCATTTGAACATCTAAACAATTCCAAACGACATCTCCTCTGAAACTACAAGGCCAGTTAGAACCAAATTATATGTGAAGCCATCATGGGGTGGAAGAACAGACATATATTTTGAATGTCTGGGTCACATGACAAAAATGTTCACCATGCCCATATATGGTAACACACATTTGAAAATCGCCTTATCAGGAATCAATCGATTGATTACCTTGAAACTTGGTATTCAATATTAGGGACCCGGACCCTATCAATTTTTTTTTCAAATGGTGACATTTAGTTGACCTTGACTTTTCTGACGTCAAGGTTACATTCTGTCACTTGGGATTTTGTATAGAAAAGACAGGATTTTCTGGTTCTGTTGCAGCTTATGACGCCAGAGTTGACATTTGCAACCAGATGAGTGATCCTGGGGTCATAAGATTACATATTTCCAATTTTCTAAAACTACTGTGCAAACTGATCAAATTTCATACACTGCATCAGTGTGGTCGAGAAATCAAGTTTGCTTGAGGGATCTGTGTGATTGTCACACTAAAATATGGCCAAAAGTGATTTTGAAGTCTGCATCTCAGGAAATATAAGACCTTGGTATGCAAGAATTTGGACTCTATCCCTGCTATGATTGTTCAAAGCTGACAATAATGTATGCGACGGCTACAAAACAATGTTGATTTAAAAAAGAAATGGCAGCAATGGTCCTTGGATTTGCTTCTACTAATCCATTATGGTCTGTTAAAATAAATGGCCACCAAGGGTGCGATTTATGTCCCCTTGAGCTCTTGTGAGCGTAGGTTCCCATGGGCTGCTTGTTTATATTTTGTGTTCAGGGTAATTATTAAAAGTCGCGTAAGCTTGATGGCAAGCGTAAACCATATTTAATTAGTGTTGAAATGATACAGCAGCCACAGTTTTCTGCTTTACTGATTGCGCTTGTTGAGTTATCTTGTATTGTTCCAGGCCTCATGAACCATTAATCCGATGACGACTGGTAGTTTGGTATGAAGTTACCATGTCAGCAATACTTATTAAAGACGACAATGTTCAGTGAAGATAACAGCGCGCCCCTATTTCAGTATTGCACGACCCGCAGAAAAAGCGACCGACTGAAGTCGGTTGATTTTCTAAGAGTGCCCTAAAAACCGTGTCATTCTGTCAGTCTGTCCGTTGAAAATTGGTGATAGTGACTTAACCGCTTGGAATATTTAAACAATTTTTGGCATACTGATAGTTATCAATGAGATCTAACCAATGAACTTGCGAAATATTACATTCCATTTAGTATAGCCTCGCCGAGGCGACAAATGTGAACGTTTTCGAACTGCTTCTCCTCGGAAACCGTTGGGCCGATTGAAGTCAAATTTCATATGGAGCCTCTATGGGATGGGGGAAACTAAAATTTGTTCATGGGGTCCAGGTCACATGACCAAAATGGCCACCACGCCATATATGGTCTGTCTGTCCGCCCGTAAACCGTTTGTGAAAATTGGTGATAGTGACTTAACCGCTTGGAATATTTAAACAATTTTTGGCATACTGATAGATATCAATGAGATCTAACCAATGAACTTGCGAAATATTATATTCTATTTAGTATAGCCTCGCCGAGGCGAAAAATGCGAAAATTTTCGAACTGCTTCTCCTCGGCAACTGTTGGGCCGATTGAAGTCAAATTTCATATGGAGCCTCTATGGGATGGGGGAAACCAAAATTTGCTCATGGGGTCCAGGTCAAATAACCAAAATTGCCGCCAAACCATATATGGTCTGTCTGTCTGTCCGCCCGTAAACCGTTTGTGAAAATTGGTGATAGTGACTTAACCGCTTGGAATATTTAAACAATTTTTGGCATACTGATAGATATCAATGAGATCTAACCAATGAACTTGCGAAATATTATATTCCATTTAGTATAGCCTCGCCGAGGCGAAAAATGCGAAAATTTTCGAACTGCTTCTCCTCGGAAACTGCCGCCAAGCCATATATGGTAAAAACCCTTCAAAAAAACCTTTCAAGATTATTTCACTCATATCGAGCCGATCGTTAATCAGAGGTGGGCGAAAACCGGAGTACCCGGAGAAAAACCACCTGACCTTCCGTTGCAGAACTTGGCGTCTCACACGTGGCCCGAGCGAGGCTCGAACCTACGGCGGTGAGAGACCTAATGACTAAGAGTCAGCGCTCTTATCCACTAGGCCACGGAGGCCCGTCCTTCAAAAATAGTCTTCTCCAGAACCACTGGGCAGATTTCCACGAAACTTGATAAATAGCATCTGGGACGTAGGCCCATCATAAATTGCTAAAATGGTGACCTTGGGTTGACCTTGACCTTCTTTGTGCCTCGGTCAAACTTTGACACATATGCTTTTGTGTTGGAAAAGTGAGAATGCATTTTATCCTGCAAACGATTCAGAATATAGTACTAAAGTATAAGATATATTTTTGCTCCTTACGATAAGGCGCATTTATTGGGGGAACCGTTTTAGGTCCAGGTCATATGACCAAAATGGCCGCCATACCCATATATGGTAACACTCATAAAGCTAAAAGCATTCGGCGGGTCGGGCACTTCAGCTGAAGCACTGGTTTTTTTCATATGGTTGACAGATTTTTGTCCAGTATTTCATTGAAAGAAAGACGTATTTTAATGAACAATCCAGCCTCCTTTTACTGAAGGTCTGTGAATTTTTACTGCAAACAAAAAAAAAAACAAAAAAAAACATTACACAGTAAAACCTATCATAGTGGCCACCTCTATTAAGCAAGCAACATGTCTTAAGCAAGCATGTATTTCGTACCAGAAAAAGGCAAATGCATTAAAATGTACATGTACTTTACCAAGCACCTGTCTTAAGCAAGCCCATTTTGGTCATCCCTTAGGTACTTTATTAATACAGATTGGACTGTATAGTATTTGCTGGAACAACTTTACATAAATGTTTTAGAGGTTTATTGTTTTGGTTTTTATCATTAATTTGCTCTTGAAAAAAATACTCTACTAAATTTAAATATCAACATCTAATTCTGCAACTGTGGATTTGATATATTTATTTACTGACTGAATGACTGATTTTGGTCGATCTTTTGGCAAACATGCGCAAATTGAGGTCTCCATGAAGATGCTCAAAAGGTCAGTCGAGCGTCTGAGTTGAACCCGCTGTTCCCAACCTTCTTGACAATGGTGTAGAAGAAGAAGCTTGATTTACGTAGCAATCGTACCATTTATTAAGCCAAACATCGTCCCTGTTCAAAATATCCGCCATATTAGGTTTCAAACTCAAGTAAATTAACCCGGCCGCCTAGTTCCTTTCATAAGTACGTACGCATTTCCGACAGAACGCCTGAAAGTAGGTGCCTGATGCTCTGTTTTTTTTGGTAGGGCTAACTGGAGCCTAACTGTAAGGTTTCCATTGCTGCAGCATTCCAGCTATTTCATGCTGTCGAGTCCTCATCGTTGTTCCACCTCTATGTTCTCGGTGAATTTGCACTGATGAGCTAGAAATCCATCATGCAGACTGAATAGCTTACCTGTTTCAACCAAAGGCGAGGATTATGGCCACCTAAAATCAATTTCATTATCCGCCCCGCCCCCAGTTAAACTTCTTACTGACCTGAACCCGTTCCAAAGCGGTCCTTCTGTTGTGGTTTATTATTTTATAGTTAGTCTTTAAGATGTTTGTATTGCTGATGCCTTTTTATTTTGGATAGCCGTTTGGCCATGTTGGGAGATACCTGTCCTTCTGGCTTTCCATTTGTGACGTTTTCATTTTGGAGTTTTGAATGGGACGTGCGTGATATTTTGTATAGTGATGGCTTGGCATAGAAGGCCTTGTTGGCCCACCTGTATGGCACAATTGGGGTGGTTGAATGAGGCAAAGGTGACGTGAACCTTGCCTCAATAGGGCGTCCAACTGATATTGGCTTACAGCTCGACAAGGCCTGCTGTTCTTGCAGCAGGTAAAAGTAGATGTGGAATACTGTTATTTCTGTTTCTGTACTACCGTTTCTTTTTTCTCTTTCTTCTCTGTCAATCACTTTCATCTGCTCTACTATCTCTTCTATCGCTTTTCTCCCTTCCTCTTGGAGAGGACACAAAATGACCAACAAGATTTGGCGAAACGATCAATATATGGGACAAATATCAGTAAAAGAAAGTAGTAAAAAAGGAATTGAAGAACAGATTAATCAGTGTGTGACAAGAGACCCATGATAATTTTAGCTAATGGTGAATAGAGGGACAAGGTTATCGAAGACAGGTTGCCCAAAGAGAAGGTAGAAAGTAATTGCAGGTGACACCTTAAGATGAACAATTACAGGTTATACCACTACTCTGGGAAACGGGAAGGAGAAATAATGTTTATGAGGTTACATTAAAGCGCGGGTGCTATTTATTTTTAGTCGTGCGACTTACCAGAAAATAAGGTACCCAGTAAGATTGTAGTGGCCTGTAATATTTACGTGTTTAATAATGTAGTTTTTGTTGGTTTGATTTGAGGTTTAACGTCCCCGTCAACACTGTTAATGTCATTTTGGAGACGTTGCTTCCAATTTTGTGGGACTTTTACCCGACATTGAGATGAAATGACATCTCAAGCCCTGTCGCCCAATGAAACCAATAGGGTTTATCAGCATGGACGGTCCGCCTCGCACCGCGGTTCCTGGGCAGGCTTAGATCCTCTAAGCGGTTTACCAGTACTAGTGTGTGGGCCAGATTCAGCTCTGCGTGGAAGCATCATGCACCTTCAAGCCCCTATGTTAAAAATGTAGTAATGGCGATGTTAGGTGGGGAGCCTTCAGCACAAACCAGAAACTTTGGTTAATGAATCTTGAAATATTCAATGTATTCATTGAATGTCAACATTTTAGAGATCCATTTGATAGTTCACCCGCTGACAAATATGCTTGGTGATGTATATTCACCTCACTAAATAACATCCACAAGGAAATGGTCATCAGCAACTTTTCAAAAATATATCTATTGGTCCCTGTTGATACATCTATGACCAGCCAGTAAAATAATTTATTTTATGTATGTCTTAATATGGATTTTTATCACGATATTTGGCCCACAGCAAAAAAGCGGCAAAAGGGTCCATAGGTATCTGAGTCCATTGTTCATGCCCAGATTGAAACAGGGTATCAAGTTCCACATGTATGTGCAAAAATAACTGTCCTGCATACTGACGAAAGAGAAATTGTTTAGCGCGAAAATAGTGTAAAATTTACCAAATTGTGGGGGTACAATTTCAATGGTCAAAATGTATGGTAACACTGAATGTAGTTACGTTATATCATGAATTTTGGTGTCTTCGAGTATTGACGAATATTTTGGCTGATGCAATAAATCCTCATTCAGTTGTATGCGCAAGCTACACATAACTAAACTTAATCCAACTGTACCATTTTCATGGGGGTGGGTGTAAACTCATAAAATTTTCAACCCCTTTTCCCCACCAGATTTACTGAATAATCACATGTCATATAGGTTAGGCTTCTGTTGCAATGAAACAGCACAAACAAAGCGTGAGAATTTTGGGGTAGCCCCTATGTGCCCATGGCGCCCGGTTACCTTAAAAACAACTGTCAGTCAGTCAATGAAACAGCTCAAACAAAGCGTGAAAATTTTGGGTGCATTAAATTTTTCGAAATCTGGTCTCCAATCCCGGACTATATAATGGTGTGTTTTCGTGATGTATCAATAATTTTCAATTTAATTGCATCAGGCAAAAAATGATTCTTTCAGATTTACCCCCCCCCCCCTCCCCGCCGAATTTCAATGGTCAAAATTTATGGTAACACTGGATGTAGTTACGTCATATCATGAATTTTGGTGTCTTTGAGAATTCAATTTGACGAATATTTTGGCTGATGCAATAAATCCACATTCAGTTGTATGCGCAAGCTACACATAACTAAACTTAATCCAACTACACCATTTCCATGGGGGTGGGTGTAAACTCATGGAATTTTCAACCCCTTTTCCCCACCAGATTTACTGAATAATCACATGTCATATACGACATATAGGTTAGGCTTCTGTTGCAATGAAACAGCACAAACAAAGCGTGAGAAATTTGGGTGCATTAAATTTTTCGAAATCTGGTCTCAAATCCTGGACTATATAATGGTGTGTTTTCGTGATGTATCAATAATTTTAAATTTAATTGCATCAGGTAAAATATGATTCTTTCAGATTCACCCCCCCCACCCCCCCCCCCCAGAATTTCAGTTAAATAATGCAAATTCTTCTGATAACATGTTTATTCTATAGATGTGTTTGTTTCGTGCAAAATTTATGATAAGCGAGATGACTTTAATTTTGAGATTGTAAATTTTCCTTTTTTGGATGGTAATGTTCCTCGTGCGCCATCCTATGGCGTTTATAATTCGCAATTAATTCGATTTGCTAGAGTGTGTAGTCATGTATCTGACTTCATGTGTGTAGGAAAGTGTGGCGGCGGTAAAACGTCTCCCTGCCCTACATCATAGTGTAGATTATATTTTCTTGTCCTTTGTGATCATTGATTCCATTGTGGAATTTTGAAAATATCTGAGGGTCACTGATGAGGCCTAATTGGCCGAAACTAGCCAGTCTGGCCCAGAAAACACGTACACTCCATATTTTTCACTTCTGTGGTGTATTCCTTGCTTCCAAAGGATAACCCTTTTATAGAACATATACAACACTCGTAAATAAATTATTAACGGCTAAACTTCTTAATCAGGGTTATCGGTACCATAAACTACGCAAAGCATTTTCAAAATTTTATAGACGCCATTCTGATTTAATTTCAAAATTCAATATTGGACTTAAATCTCTTCTGCAACAAGGTCTATCGGAACCCGAATTTTCTGGTGACTTAGTATATAAATTAAGAAAAATATATAACCGCAATGACTTCAGCACCCAATTTCGTAAAATCATTCTTCGATATAAAAAGATTGGGTGCAACATGGATGTTATACGACAGACTGCATGCATGGTAGTTAACCCAATCAGGGTTGGAGCATTTGCTTCCCTCTTTAATTGCACGCCGTTGGGCCAGGCCTCAGATTCTATGAAGGTTCCAGCGTAAAGGCGTATTAAGAATTAGAGAGATCTAATTCAAGGTAATGTTGGTTGGTGCCTGATGCTCTGTCTCTGGTCGGGCCCATCAGAGTCTAACTGTTGGTATTCTTTTGCTCCAGCATTTCAGTGTGTTTTTTTTTTTTTTTTTGTTTTTTGTTTTTTGCTGTCGAGTCCTCACCGTTGTCTCACCTCTGTGGTTCTTTGATTATTTGTGTTCACGGAGATGTTGCACTGACGAGTTAGGAGGCCTTCATGCGGACTGAACAAATTATTTATCTAAATCGCGACGGAAGTAAGGGCGAGGATTGTGGCCACGTAAAATCGATTAAGCCCCCCAGTGGAAAAATCTTTCCACTGACCGTTCCAAGGCGGTTCTTCTGTGGCGGTTTATTTATGCTGTTGTTTGTTACTTACTGTGTTTATCACTTGTGTCTTTTTATTTTGGATGGTCATATGGGCATTTTGTGGGACAGTAACTATCCTTATGGCCTTCCTTTGTTTAGGTTTCCGTTATGGTCTGGTCGCTTCATGTTTGTGTTTCTTTCCCTTTGGTGTCTTTGATGGGTGGAGTAAGTTAATTGTATCGATTCCTGATCTTTGTTTAACATCTACTTTAGATTAATATCTCGCCGATTGGTGCTGTGTTTATTTTTTTTTCTATAGACAGATTTACATATTTCTGGACGTACAGATGTATACTTGGCACAGGAGAAGCTCCGCAAAGTAAGCAAGATAACAACAACAACTGACAGTGCTTGTGTATCTGTAACATTCATTAGGAAAACATGTCCGTGTGAAATAATGGCGTCCAGCATGGTGTCAGAAATTACAGATTTTGGGTAAAAATGATATTAAAATTCTTAATTCTGTTTTCAACATAGATTGTGGGTGCTTGTTAGAACCGCCTCAATGAGGCGGTTAACATAGATTGTGGGTGCTCATTAGAACCGCCTCAATGAGGCGGTTCTAACGAGTACCCACAATCTATGTTTTTGAGCAAAAATAAGGCAGATAATGTATACCCCGTAAACCCCACTGTTCTCTGTATAAAGTGCAATCATAGTGCAGTTTATATTTTACTTTTGGTCCTTTGAGATCAGCGTGAATATTCTGAGAATTCAGAAATAAATTATTGGTTTAGACTCATATTCTAGACAGGTTTTTAATTATTTGGACCCCATTTTGATTTATATCAGTCTTTGTATCGACTGCCTATTCGAAATTGGCAAAATTGCAGTATGTTTTCTCTGGCTTCATTTGCTGTATCATTACAGGGTCACTGATGAGGCTTTATTAGCCGAAACTACGTAGTATGACCCATCTTCTTTCTTATGAATGTTTTCATTGGTCTTAAAGGAACTCATTTTTGATTTTTATTTGCCTTCACTGCAGCTGGTGTTGTGCCGTGTGGTGGCGGTAAAACGTCTCCCCGTACATCAATCATAGTGCAGTTTATATTTTACTTTTGGTCCTTTGAGATCAGCGTGAATATTCTGAGAATTCAGAAATAAATTATTGGTTTAGACTCATATTCTAGACAGGTTTTTAATTATTTGGACCCCATTTTGATTTATATCAGTCTTTGTATCGACTGCCTATTCGAAATTGGCAAAATTGCAGTATGTTTTCTCTGGCTTCATTTGCTGTATCATTACAGGGTCACTGATGAGGCTTTATTAGCCGAAACTACGTAGTATGACCCATCTTCTTTCTTATGAATGTTTTCATTGGTCTTAAAGGAACTCATTTTTGATTTTTATTAGAGGGGTCTTCGTTCCACGGACGGTTATCGTGATGTGTTGTTGTGTATTGTGTGCATTTCTTAGCATAACTGGGGCCATGTGTTTTCATTCCGGTGAAGTTATTCACCCCAATAAAACGGAATGAAATCCGAATGGTCAGGGTAAAACCTGTCACGATGACTGATTAGTAATTTGATTCTTCAATTTGAGGGACTTTTGGGAGACTATACTGAACGTTCGTCACGTGACAAGAGATATACTGAACGAAACTCGCCATTATTTCTACAAACAATGGGAAACTGTAAGTAGTTTAGGTCGTAGTACCAAAGCGTTAATCCAAAATCATTAGTCCATAGACTAAATGGCAAATGTCAATGTTCAGATCAACAGACATGGACTCCAGAAGAGTGTAATCAGGCGTCCGCGGATAGTAAGCATTACTTGGTAAGCAAGCTTCGCCCACCATGCTCATCGACCCGAACGAAGGAAAGGTATAAATGCCGAGAAGGGTATGTCCGAGATTTTGGAAGTCTTCCTATGGCTTTCCATTGGCAAACATATCTGGAATAATTCTAGAAATGGCCACATTGTACGGATCAACAAGATCATGGAGCTTCCAATAAAACTTCTTTAGTGTTGATACCAGTTTGGTTTTTTGATACCCCTGGCATAACAACCTGGTAGTGAGCACCTTCCCACGTTCCATAAAGTCCTGATACTTGGAACAGGCTCTAGCATAACGGATTAACTATGAAACGTAAACTCCATATACTGGTGCAGATGGGATATTACTGCTCAGGAAGGGAAAGTTAACAATGGGAAAATTGAAGTCATCTCGTTTATCGTACAACCTAGTAGTAAGCTTCCCGTTGTCAATATAGAGATAACAATCCAAGTATGAGGAGGAGGTTGCAGTCTCTGTTGTTTCCTTAATTTCAAGTTCATGGGATAGATGAATTCCAAGTACTCTGTGAATTTAGCATTTTTCAGAGACAATAAATCATCTATATATCTGTAGGTGAAATTGAATTGTTATGCAAGGCGTTTCTTGCCTGCTTTGAGGAGACCTTGTTCAAACTCCGCCTCATACGAGTACAAGAACAAGTCGGCAAGCAACGGTGCACAATTAGTATCCATTGGTATGCCAATTGCTTGCTGAAATAATAGGCCCCTGAACTCCACGAAAATATTGTCAATTAGATATTCCAGCATCCTTATAACATCTGCATCAGTGTACTATTGTGGTGCATCAGAGTGATCTCGAACGAAGTATGTGTCTTTGTAGCCAAGGACAACATACTGGTAGCGACGGTTACCATTCTTGTGGAAAAACATTGATTTATGATTTCCTTGAGTTTAGATTTCAATTTATCATGAGGAATAGTTGTGTAGAGTGTTGAGAAATCGAAAGATTTTATGCTGTTTACTGAGAGAAAAGACTGTGACTGAAGATGTTCTAGAAGCTCTTTGGAGTTTTTCAAGATCGACATCTGATTCACAACATTCCTGGCATATGCAGTGTCACAATATTTCTGAAGGCCATCTCTAACTGCAGTAAGGATTCGTGTTAGGATCTGTGAAAGAGGCTTGGTTGAGCACTAAGCTGAAACCGCGATATATCACTGCTTGTACGGATTCTTGTGAAGCTTAGGAATCCAGTACAACTTTGGAAGTTCCATATCTTCCTCTGGGAAGGAAATTCCAAACGAAAGCATCACCGATTGGTGGTTTTGCAGAATTTCATCTTTGGACAAAGAAGAAAGATTATATGTTGGGTTGCCTGCCATAGTGCTCAAACCAAGCTCTTCTTTTAAGCAGTTTGTATAGTGTGTTTTGCAAACAAACACACTATTGTTAGATGCCTTGTCAGCTGGAACAACGACAAACTTTTGATGGTTTTCAGCTAACTCAGCAGCAACATCTGGATTATCAAACACCGAATAATGTCGGCGAGACATGGTTCTGCTGAGTACTGTTATACGTCCGGAAATTTCAAAATAAAGATACCAATGAAAACACTGCCGTTTTTTTTTTTTTTTTTTTTTTTTTTAATTAAGGCCCACCAATCGCAGCACGTGTTTTACCTTTATCTAGGTTTTGAGGCTAATTCTTTCTTTTAGTAGTATAGATTCCATTTTAAGCTCACGGCTGTGTTATCATAATATAATACGGACTACAGGGGTTAACCTTATTTTTTTTTTTCTTATTTCTGCTCTAAAATATAGATTGTGGGTACTCGTCAGAACCGCCTCATCGAGGCGGTTCTAAAGGGTACTTAAAATCTATATTTTGGGCAGAAATAAAAAAAAGAATATCACAATTTCTGCTTAAAATTTGCTCCTTTTTTCGGCAGTAAAGTTTACTATGTATTTGTATAGGCATGTTTTCGTAATGTTATGACATTGTGCGCTCGTTCAATCCTCCAAAACAAAAACTGTCCATATTTATGCCCCAACTATAAGTTATAGATGCTTGTTTTGTTTGTTTGATTTGAGGTTTAAGGTCCCTGTCAACACTGTAAAGGTCATTTTGGAGACGTTGCTTCCAATTTTGTGGGACTTTTACCCGACCTTGAGATGAAATGACATCTCAAGCCCTGCCGCCAAATTAACCAGTAGGGTTTATTAACATGGACCGGCCGACTCGCACCGCTTTGCCTGGGCAGGTTTAGATCCTCTAAGCGGTTTACCAGTACTCGTGTGCGGGTCAGTTTCAGCTCTGCGTGGAAGTATCATGCAGCCCATCTATTTCTTCAAGCCCCGATGGTCGTGGGCCGTATAGGTGCTTGTAAGAACCGTCTCACTGAGGCGGTTCTAACCAGTACAGTTCCCAAATGTCATGTGTTGGAGCACAAACATAGCTTTCGGGTGCTCACTGTGGCGGTTTTAAATGTACCCACAAACTATTTCTTGGAGCAGAAATAAGAAAAACAATGTAGACCCACTGTAGACCCCAGTCTGCATCACGATAACAAGTCCGTGAAACGAAGACCCCTCTAAACCCCACTTTATAAAGAGAGAAGTGGGGTTTACGGGGGTATAAATTATCTGCTTTATTTTTGCTCAAAAACATAGACTGTGGGTACTCGTTAGAACCGCCTCATTGAGGCGGTTCTAACGAGCACCCACAATCTATGTTGAAAGCAGAAATAAGAAAGAAGTTTTCATGTTTACCTAATATTTGTCTCTTCTGACACCATGTTGGACGCCATTATTTCACACGGACATGTTTTCCTGATGTGTACGTTATAATTTGTGTTTTTACAGAGGTGTTCAATACGTGGACTTCTTATCATGATGACTTGATGTTTTCGGTGGGGCGCTGTAGTGGTAAAACACCGATCTCGAAAACGTGAGGTGCCGGGGTCGAGTGCCACAACCATCAAGTTTTGTTTTCTTGTGCAAGAGACTTTATCCACATTGTTTAGTGCTTTTTTCTACCAAGGAATACCGTGGGCCACATGGACTATTGGTACTAGTTTACTAATGTGCTTCCATCAAAAATTAAAGTTTATTATTATTATAATAATTATTATCATAATCCTGACTTATCAACGTAATTTTCATGGAAACACATCTGAAAGAACGTACACGTACCTGCAGGTAGGGCTGAAATAGTGGCACACTTGGTCTTCTCCTTTAAAATAATACATTTTATTTAATGGTCGTAGAGGCTCGTAGAAGTAGAATACATCATCCCTGTGCCCCAAAAGATATCCCGTAAATGATGACCCACTGCGCATGTAGGACGTCAACAAAACATCGAATCTCGGTTTTGATGCAACTAAAATAGAAGTGAAGGCAATAAATCTGACTCAAATATGGAGCCTGTCATTGTCGTAACAGAACCTAAAAATAACCATAAAATTCGCCTAACATACGCGTGTGATAGGCCGACCTCAGTATATAGTCGTATGCGGGTCTGACTGGTGATCGGAAAGTGCGTTGAAAACATTTATTCTTGCCGGGTTGGCGTCTTTCGTGGAGATTGAAAATGGGATCTTTTCTCCGTCCGTACCTTTAGCTGATTCAAGAAAAACAGTTGTCAGATTCTGGCAAAAGTACTGACACTGTTTTCAATAAACCATCACGAAAACACGCCTATATAATTTTGACAACCTTGAACCCCACTTTTATATAGTAAAACTGGGGTTTAAAGGGGTAAACCTATTTTTTCTTATCATCAGTTCTGCTCTAAAATATAGATTGTGGGTACTCGTTAAAACCGCCTCGATGAGGCGGTTCCAACGAGTACCCACAATCAATATTTTGATAATAAATAAGAATAATATTACATTTTTTCATATTAAAATTTCGATTTTTAGGCGGATAATTGACTATGCATTTGTATAGGCGTGTTTTCGTAATGACTGATGCGTAAGACCAAGAAAATTGAGGTTAGGTAAACTGACAAGCTCGATATGACCTAAATTATGTTGACTGGGACGTTCAACTCCAAGCAAACAAATGAAACCCCAGTGATGTAGTAAATTTCTCCACATGTCCAAGACAGACTTTTTTCTGGGGAACATATGTGATATATTCCTTATATTGCGGGAAACATCGATTATTTGTGCTCAGCGTTTTATTTGACTCGTCAGAACCGCCTTATATGCGTCATATCTATGTCTTAAGCAGAACCTAACAGAATTAGTGTATATCATTGTAAACCACATCATTCCCTGAGTAAGTGTATAAGTAAGTTGTGGTTTGAAAGTGTGTTCTTTGCTCAATTTTGTCAAGGTGATGAAAGCTTACACCGCTTATATCTGGATAAACGTAGGACATATTTTAAGGTTGTTTGACACTAGGTATAGAAGTCACAGATAAAATTGACTAGGCGGAGCTATTTAGGTGTTGTCAATATATGTCAAATTCGCTGAGTCCACCAGAAGATTCGGTGGAACGCATTTCGCATGCTTTCGGCAAGCGGACCAAATGACCATCTACGCCATAGGATTGTTTATATTACAGTTGAATTCACACAATCGGATGGCTTGTTAATAGATCATTCCAAAGGCAGGTACAAACGATACCTCCGCCTAGTCAATTTTATATGCGCCTACTATACCAAGATAGTCACTTGTTTCACATAAGTGCATTCTTTCATATCTCTAGCACTATAAAAGTTATACGAGTATTTTTCTTATTTCTGCTCCAACCACAGACGATAGATGCTTTTAAATGAGCAGAAATAAGAAACAATACACATTCCCCAAATAATGACCAGTTTCCGCTGAATAAAGTAGAAGTGAAACAAAGATCAGGAATTGATACAATTAACTTACTCCACCCATAAAAGACACCAAAGGGAAAGAAATACAAACATTAAGCGACCAGACCATAATGGAAACCTAAACAAAGGAAGGCCATAAGGACAGTTACTTTCCCACAAAATGGCCATATGGCCATCCAAAATTAAAAGACACAAGTGATACACACAGTAAGTAACAAACAACAACATAAATAAATCGCCACAGAAGAGCCGCCTTGGAACGGTCAGTGGAAGATTTCCACTGGGGGGCTTAAATCGATTTTACGTGGCCACAATCCTCGCCCTTACTTCCGTCGCGATTTAGACAAATAATTTGTTCAGTCCGCATGAAGGCCTCCTAACTCATCAGTGCAACATCTCCGTGAACACAAAAATCAAAGAACCACAGAGGTGAGACAACGGTGAGGACTCGACAGCAAGAAACCACTGAAATGCTGGAGCAAAAGAAAACCAACAGTTAGACTCCGATGAGCCCGACCAGAGACAGAGCATCAGGCACCAACCAACATTATCTCTCTAATTATCAATAAGCCTTTACGTTGGAGCCGTCATAGAATCTGAGGCCTGACCCACCGGCGTGCAATTAAAGAGGGAAGCAAATGCTCCAACCCTGATTGGGTTAACTACCATGCATGCAGTCTGTCGTATAATATCCATGTTGTACCCAATCTTTTTATATCGAAGAATGATTTTACGAAATTGGGTGCGGAAGTCATTGCGGTTATATATTTTTCTGAATTTATATACTAAGTCACCATAAAATTCGGGTTCCGATAGACCTTGTTGCAGAAGAGATTTAAGTCCAATATTGAATTTTGAAATTAAATCAGAATGGCGTCTATAAAATTTTGAAAAGGCTTTGCGTAGTTTATGGTACCGATAACCCTGATTAAGGAGTTTAGCCGTTAATAATTTATTACGAGTGTTGAAGTCAGTTACATGACTACACACTCTAGCAAATCGATTTAATTGCGAAATATAAACGCCATAGGATGGCGCACGAGGAACATCACCATCCAAAAAAGGAAAATTTACAATCTCAAAATCAAAGTCATCGCGTTTATCATAAATTTTGCACGAAACAAATCCATCTACAATAGATAGATGTAAATCCAAAAACGGGGCCTCGGTATTAGAAGAATTTGCTTTATTTAACTGAAGTTCTAGGGGGTAAATCTGACTGATCAAACAATCAAAATAGGTATTATCAATATTTAATAAATCATCTAAATATCTAGAAGTAGAGCTAAAAGCTTCAATAATTTCAGATTGGTTATCAATGGAAAGCGACAAAATGAAGTCTCTTTCATAACAATACAAGAACAGATCAGCCACAAGAGGTGCGCAATTAGTACCCATCGGAATACCCACAATTTGTCTAAATAACTTAGTACCGAATCTAATATAAATATTGTCAGGTAGAAAGGTGAGGGCATCACACACTTTCTGACATGACCAAAGTGTATAATTCTTATGCTCTTTAGAAGTGAAAAATGCATTTCTGACATTACATGCAAGATAGAGAGAATCTTCTCTGTGAAAAGCCCATTCAATTAAATCATTAAGTTTTTCTTTTATAAGATAATGAGGAAGTGTAGTGTAAAGAGTGGAAAAATCGTAGGTAGACAGACTAGAAGCACGAAAATGTCTAGATTTCAATTTATTTAAAACCTAATTCGAATTTTTTATAGACCAAAACAGATTTCTTCCTGATCTTTCAAAGACTTTATCACAATATTTAATTACATGCGTTTTAATAGCAGTAAGACAGGAAGTTAATAATTTAGAAAGTTCAGTGGTAGTGCAAGAGCTAGAATTTGCAATAAACCATGCTTTGTAAGGTTTTTTATGAAGTTTTGGTAACCAGTATAGCGTAGGAAGCTTGTCTTGGCCTTCGTTTACACACACAGCAAACTTGGTGGCTGAAAGACAAACATGTTTATCTACTATAGCTCTCTCTTCAGCTAAAGGCTGAAGTTCATAGGCCTTAGTACCACCAAGCTCCTGCTTAAGCGTGTTAACGTAGTGGAGCCGTCACACAACGACGACGTTGTTAGCGGCCTTGTCTGCAGGGGCCAAAACAAACTTCTTATGAAATTCTTGAATACCTAGTTTAAGATGACGTAAAGACGTCTTGGGCTTAGGAGGTAATAAGTTAGTTTTTTGAGAATAGAAAGAAATGCGTTTATTCACTAGTTTTAAAATGCTAAGTTTCCAGTCCTTAAGGGCTTTAGGTTCAACATACTCTCGCTTACACCATCGATTACCGAATTCATTCAAGGAAGCAGCGATTTCATCTCTACATTTACTGATTCTGATTTAATTTCAAAATTCAATATTGGACTTAAATCTCTTCTGCAACAAGGTCTATCGGAACCCGAATTTTATGGTGACTTAGTATATAAATTCAGAAAAATATATAACCGCAATGACTTCAGCACCCAATTTCGTAAAATTGTTCTGCGATATAAAAAGATTGGGTACAACATGGATATTATACGACAGACTGCATGCATGGTAGTTAACCCAATCACGGTTGGCAACTTTGCTTCCCTCTTTAATTGCACGCCGGTGGGTCAGGCCTCAGATTCTATGACGGCTCCAACGTAAAGGCTTATTGAAAATTAGAGAGATAATGTCGGTTGGTGTCTGATGCTCTGTCTCTGGTCGGGCTCATCGGAGTCTAACTGTTGGTTTTCTTTTGCTCCAGCATTTCAGTGGTTTCTTGCTGTCGAGTCCTCACCGTTGTCTCACCTCTGTGGTTCTTTGATTTTTGTGTTCACGGAGATGTTGCACTGATGAGTTAGGAGGCCTTCATGCGGACTGAACAAATTATTTGTCTAAATCGCGACGGAAGTAAGGGCGAGGATTGTGGCCACGTAAAATCGATTTAAGCCCCCCAGTGGAAATCTTCCACTGACCGTTCCAAGGCGGCTCTTCTGTGGCGATTTATTTATGTTGTTGTTTGTTACTTACTGTGTGTTTCACTTGTGTCTTTTGGTTTCGGATGGCCATATGGCCATTTTGTGGGAAAGTAACTGTCCTTATGGCCTTCCTTTGTTTAGGTTACCATTATGGTCTGGTCGCTTAATGTTTGTATTTCTTTCCCTTTGGTGTCTTTTATGGGTGGAGTAAGTTAATTGTATCAATTCCTGATCTTTGTTTTACTTCTACTTAGAAGTAAACCGATATTTCGGTCCTTTAGAAATTATATTCCTTATCCTAGAATCAGGAATAATTTTCAAATTGCCAGTAATTACATGACCAGCAGCAGGATAGCAATACTTTGAGTTTTTACAATCACATGAATCAGGAGTATTAGTATCAATATCAAGATCTGAAACAAGTTTATTGAAATTAAAAATGATAGATCTAACAGGTTTGTTATATTTATAGCAAATTATAGGTGTTTCAGTATTTTGAAAATAAGCAGGAATGGAAGAAAGCACCGATCTCTCACGGAAGATACTGGGCAAATCTATAAAATCCATACCCTTATTAATGAAGGATATTTTGAAGAAATGGCGTTTATGATTAATTTCAGAATCAATGTAAGGACGGAGAGTATGCTGAGTATAGCCTCTAGTTAAGAGAGCCGCATCATATAACTGATGAGAACTATCGTAGAATTTATTCGCCTCGGTGGCCAGAAGACGTAAAACAGAAACGGGTAATGAACTTAAAAATGAAAGCATAGAGTGGCGTCCATGATTTAATAATATAATTGACAGTCACTTCAGTCTAGTATTGTTTCGTTTAAACGCACGTGATTTACGTTTAAAGTTACCATTTTTCCTGGTGCCGTGAGATCTAGTTCTGCGTTTTCGACATTCCAGGAGTGAGAAAATATCAAAGTCCGGCATTCTGGAAATATTACCCTCATGATAAATGTTGTCATTAAATCCCAGTGGAAAAGGGGTCTGTAAAAATTTAATCCATTTCAGTTCAGCTTCATGTCTTTTGATTATTTTGAATCTAGATGTAGAATTTGCATCATAATAAAGTTTTTCCACTGGTTGTATAACAATGTTATTTACAGAATGACCTGTACGTCGAAAGTGACGGTACAAGAAAGTGTCAGTTTTCTTAGGCTTACTCATTCTGCGATAATGCTCGTTCAATCTAGTTTTAAGCATGCGGTTAGTTTGACCGACGTACTGCATATTACAGTTTGCAGCACGTCAAGTAATTAGATAAATTAAATCTGTAGACTGTCATGTCAAATCAGACATGTTAACTACAGAGAAGCGTCTACCGTTTACAGATGAAGTAACGGTAGACGCAGTGCTTAAATGCGAACAACATCTGCACCTCTTGGCATTGCACTTAGAAATACTAGGATACATTCCACTTCTTTTCCACGGATTAGTATATTTTCGAAGGATGGGCGATTTGAGAGGAGATAGTCTTATACGAAGACTACTCCGAAAAACATTGGTATTGCCTGCTCCTTTGAGATTAACTGAAGTTACAGAAGACAAATTTAAGGGTCTAACCAATACCGGAGGCAACATAGTATTAAAGTTCTTAATAGAATGGGGAATCCGTACAGAAGAAGCAGAGTGTAACCTAAGGGGTGATATTGATATTTAAAGTTGGGATCCATTACGAAAACACGCCTACACAAATACATGTACATTAAAACCTTTATCGCCGAAAAAATGAACATTTTAAGATGATAAATTGTCATTAGGAAAATACTCCTGTACAAATGCATTGTAAATTTTACCACCAAAAAATGAAAATTTTCAAATGAAAAACTGTGGTATTTGTCTTAGTTCTGCTCAAAACATAGATTGTGGATACTCGTTAGAACCGCCTCAACCCACAATCTATGTTTTTGAGCAGAAATAAGAAAAATAATGTATAACCCTGCAAACCCCAGTTTTACTATATAAAAGTGGGGTTATATGGGGTCAAATTTATATAGGCATGTTTTCCTGATGGATATTTTTCTTATTGCTGCTCTAAATATAGACTGTGCGGGTTTTCGTAATGCTCTGTGTCGATTAAATAATAATTGTCCAAAAATTGGTTTTGTGACTGACTATAGTACGTAAGCTTTCTGAGAAGTATATACAGGCCCTGTTTGAGAAAAGTTACACTTTCGTATGCGTATGTCATATGTACAGAGCCATCGAGCTTTAAAATTGTCGCGGTAACGAACCGAAGTTGGCCTGCCTTTTGTGCAGATTTGTGCAGATTTTACGATACTCATGACGTATATATAGAGGATCTTACATGAGTGTCCATGTATTATTAAATTTATTAAACGAGTTGAGGAAAAGGGATAAACGAGGTTAATAAATTTATCCAATAAAAAATGAGCCCGAATGCAAGATTCTATTTATCATATGACATTTAAAACGCATTTTATTCACGAATTGTTTACAAAAATGTCAACATTCCGCCGTCAGAAAACGCGACGTCGTTAAGGACGTCATACATGTAACGTTAAAGCCCCGGTCCCACAGACCTTGCGACTGCGATGCGACCTCTCTGCAACTGATTTCGTTGCAACTGGCCCGCGACCTTTGCAACTGTTGCAACTAAATCTGCTCCGTAAATGTGATCGCCGATCTGTCGCCGACTAGTCGGCGACCGGTCGCCGAACAATCGGCGATTAATGTTGCCCAAAGCCGGCGATTGATCAGCGACTTGTCGCCGAAGAATCGCCGTATGATCGGCGACTGAATTGCAACAAGTGAAACATGATCGGGGACTAGTCGGCGATCAATCGGCGACTCTTCAGAGACTGGATAAAACCGATCGGCGACTTTTCGGAGCCTGTTTTGCGTTTTTTTACACACAGACAAAAATAAACTAAATTTTTCGAGAGAGATCAAATCATTTCTGAAAATTTCTTGAGAGAGATAAAATCATGTCATCATGGCAACACCTTTTTACAGCTTGTCGGCGACCAGTTGTAGATGAATCGCAGAACAATCGCCGACTTATCAGTGGTCAATCTCCGATCGATCGCCGACCCATCGCCGAACAGTTGCCGACCGATCGCCGATAAGTCGTGGATCGATAGCGGATCAGTCGGCGATCGAGTGCGACCAGTCTCCGAAAAGTTACAATAAGGTTGCTAGAATTTACAGCCAAATTTGCATAAATTCGGCCGGGGATTGATCGGTGACTGTTCGGCGATCGATCGGCGATTGGTCTACGACGTCTAGAAAATCATTGCAACTAGTCTGCGATCAAAATCAGTCGCAGCCAGTCTTTTGTGCATGCACAAAAGACGATCGGCGACTAAATTTGATCGGCGACCTACCCGCGACCTTGCTGCAGCCTTTATAAAACCTGTCTGCGACTTCTGCAACCGATTGCCATGGTTTTAGTCGTGGAGAGGTCGCATCGCTGTCGCAAGCTCTGTGGGACCGGGCCTTTATGGGGCGTATCTAACTAATTTGCATTTTTAATCGACTAGTGGATTATCGAATTTATTACATGGCGTTATTACCCTCTCAGAAGCGACGTCATATGATAAAAGGGCCTTATACTATCCATACAGCAAACAGAAAAGGCTCTGGTCAGACAGGTTTGAGATAATCGGTTAAATATTGCTTAATAGACGGTATTGCTGTGCTTATCCCGGTTATGGATTGGCAACAAAGTAAATGAAACTTCGAAAGTAAGTTCCACGATTGTTCTTCAATAAAGTCCCTGCACAATAATTTCGAAGAAACGATACTGAAATGGCGACGACCCTCATCTGCCTGGCAACTGATATCAAAATAACATTAACAATAAAGTTACGATGAATACGCAACGTATATTAATTGAAACCTATGCATACAGGAAAAGAACCCCATATGCATTATTCCCCTCCCGAAATGTCTAACACATTACGCAAACACGCCTATACAAATACATTGTGACCTTTATCTCAAAAAAAGAGAGATAATTTTAAGATGAAAAATTGTGCTTTTTTCCTATTTCTGCTTAAATTATAGATTGCGGTTCTTACGAATACCCACGATCTATGTTTTAGAGCAGAAATAAGAAAAATAAGGTTTACCCCTGTAAACCCCAGTTTACTATATTAAAGTGGATTTCAAGCGAGACGACACATACTACATCGCCGGCCTTTACATCTCGATGTTGGTGCCACTTGTTCCGCGGAAACTGGAGCAAAGCGACACCCAATGTGGCCATGTAAGAAACGGTTCCGAGTCAGTGGAACAATGCCGTCTGCGTTCGCTGACTGGTAGGTTAGTGGCCGAGAATTAGGCCTCCGCCCATAGGGGCTTGAAGAAATATTTGAGCTGCATGATGCTTCCACGCAGAGCTGAATCCGGCCCTTACACTAGTACTGGTAAATCGCTTAGAGGATCTAAGCCTGTTCAGGAACCGCGGTGCCAGGCGGACCGTCCATGTTAATAAACCCTATTGGTTTCATTTGGCGACAGGGCTTGAGATGTCATTTCATCTCAATGTCGGGTAAAAGTCCTACAAAATTGGAAGCAACATCTGACCTTTACAGTGTTTACGGGGACGTTAAACCTCAAATCAAACAAAACAAACAAGCAAATGGCCGACAATTAATCACCCCTCGGCGCCGATTATTGCCGTCATCACATCCTCGTCACTGATATCCGTGTGAGTAAGCATTGGTGTGATTGCTTTCTTTGCATATTTCATCATTGCTTCGCGCGCTCCACTAAAATTTGAGGGAAATGGCAGATAGAAATGCAATTTCACAAATTTGTTAGCGGTTGATGTTTGAATTCTGTCCCTGTCCAGCTGTGGTACTAGCGTTTGAAGCGCCTAAGCGGCCATTTTAAAATTGGTTCCATTGTCACAAGACATTAGTTCTGGAAGGCTTCTGAGCATTGTCATTCTATAGAAAGAGTTGTTGAACGCGTCTTGGTCAAAATAGAAGTGAGGACAATGATCAGGAATCGATACAATTAACCCAAACCCTCATCAGAGAGACCATAGGGAAAGGAACACGAACATGAATTTATTATACCCTAATGGAATCATCACTAGCGGAAAGCCAATTGGCTTACCAAATCAGTTAAAATTTAAGCAATACACACTCTCAAAGACCAACCCTTAACAAAAATATAAATTAACCGCGACAGAAGAACCGCTATGGAACGGTCAGTGACAAGAATTCCACTGGAATGGGGGTGGGGCTTAAATAGATTTTACGCGGCCGCGATCCTCGCCCTTACTTCCGTCGCAATTTAAACAAATAGTTTGGTCAGTTCGCATGAAGGCCTCATAACTCATCAAAGCATCATCTCCGAGAACAAAAAAAAAACACAGAGATGAAACAAAGGTGAAGACCCGACCGCAAGAAACCACTGAAATGCTGTAGCAGAGGAAAACCAACAGTTACACTCCGATGGACCCAACCAGAGTCAGAGCATAAGGCGGCAACTAACATAAAATTAAACTCTAATTTGAAGTACGCCGTTACGCTGAAACCGTCATACAATCTGAGGCCCGACCCACTAGGGTGCAATTAAAGAGGGAAGCAAAGTGGTTGGTGCCTGATACTCTGTCTCTGGTTGGGCCCATCGGAGTCTAACTGTTGGTTTTCTTTTGCTCCGGCATTTCAGTGGTTTCTTGCTGTCGAGTCCTCACCGTTGTTTCATCTATGTGGTTGTTTGATTTTTTAGTGTTCACGGAGACGTTGCACTGATGAGTTAGGAGGCCTTAATGCGGACTGAACAAAGTATTTGTCTTAATCGCGACGGAAGTAAGGGCGAGGATTGTGGCCACGTAAACTCGATTCCCCCAGTGGAATACATTTCCGCTGACCGTTCTAAGGATGTTCTTCTGTCGCGGTTTATTTTTGTTATGGTTTGTCTTTTGGGTCTTTGTGTCGCTTATATTTTTTTAATTTGGATAACCTATTGGGCATTTTGTGGGAAAGTAACTGTCCGTTTGGCTTTCCGCTGTTGGTGTTTCAATTAGGGTCTGTTGTTTCATGTTAGTGGTTCTTTCTCTTTGGTGTCTCTGATGGGAGCTGTGGGTTAATTGTATCGATTCCTGATCATTGCCTCCACCTCTACTTGGCAACCCTGATTGAGTAACTATCATGAATGCAGTCTGTGGTATAACATTTATGTTGTATCCAATCTGTTTATATCGAAGAATGATTTTACGAAATTGGGTTCTGAAGTCATTACAAGTATATATTTTTACTGAATTTATATACTAATAAGTTTTGAATAGTTAGATTCTTTGGAAGAAAAGAATACATCAAATGCACGAAAATAGCAGACTCGGTTTTATTGAGTCTGTTCATGACCAGTACTGAAATATGCAACACCGGCCATGCCCTCTAGCGCCGGCTTAAGCAGAACTATGTGTCTACAAAATAATTCAAAGTGAACTCAATGATCCCAAAGGCCCAGAAAATATAATCAGCGCTATAATCTGCACTAAGACGCCATAAATTTCCGATATACCTTGTTTAAGACCAAATTAAATTTTGAAATTAAATCGGAATAACGTCTATAAAATTCAGAAAAAGCTTTGCGTAGATTATGAAACCGATAGCCCTGATTAAGAAGTTTAGCTGTCAACAAGCTATTACGAGTGTTGAAGTCAGCTACATGACTAGACACTCTGTAAAAAATCCGCACAAGAAACATCACCATCCCAGAAAGGAAAATGTACAATCGAAAAAACAAAATCATCGCGTTTAGCATACATTTTGCAGGAAACTAACCCATCTACAATGGATAGATTTAAATCCGGTATCAGAAGAATTTGTTTTATTTAACTAAAGTTCTTGGGGGTAAATTTGATTGATCAAAGCATAGAAATAGGTTTTGTAATATTTAATAAATCACCCAAATATCTAGAAGTAGAGCTAAAAGCTTCAACGCAAATAGATTAGTATGTTGGCCAAGAAATGGGAAATGAAATTTGAATTCATTGAATACGATATGGCGCAGATATGTGTCAATCATACATGACTTGAGATGCCATACAGTACACATATTAGCAACATGTATACTATGGCAAATAGAAAGCGAGGTTTCCTGAGGGGAAATCATTATCAGTGTCGTCAGGATGTAAAAGAGGCAGCCTAAAATTGCCTTGTTCGCACAATCTGAGAATATTTTGGTAGCTGTATTTGGGATCCCAAGGATGTGGTCTGCGAGAAGAAATTGAAAAAGTTCAGAACAGAGCTGCTAGATTTGTAACTAGCAATTACTGCATTGAATTTGTGGGAATGACTAGAATGCTAGAAAAATTAAGATGGGAGTCTCTCGAGAACAGAAGAGACAGTCGGATTTTACTTTTGTACAAAGATCCAAAGGGTACTGCCAGAATTACAACAGACGACCCTGTTCTCCAAGCTAAGCGTTGTAGAAATCGTTATCAATAAGTATTTCAGACTCCCCACAGAAATAACTGACAATAAGAAAGGTTCCTTCTTCCATCAAACAGTCAGAGATTGGAATGCCTTTTCCAGTTCGACCATTTCCTCAGCTGAAATTCCAGCGGATACTCTAGCTAAGTTCACCTCTTTGGTGAGAGCTAGGTATTGACTTCCCATATCAAAAGTGCTGATGAATTTGACATGTCACCAGTAACAATTCTAATTCTGATGGCCAATGCCAAATGCTGATGTCAATCATAATGCGTCTTAATTAAGGCGTAACTATACCAAATTTAGTGACACAGAGACCTTTCTGATGTATAATCTTCATCAGTGTGTCTCAACCCCAAAGTTCTGAAACCGAAACGGATGATGGACAAGTCCCGGCAAACACAGCACATCCCCTCCGAGCACACACCGACCGACGCAGATCATGAGACAGGTCAACTGGAGGCATCAGGCAAGAGACGCCTACATCAGGACTAATAGGCGTGCCCCACCGAGCCAACATCAGCAAACATGGCCCACACTCCACGGAAGTCCCGGGCATCAGGAAGGAGATGTCCAAAGTAGGGAGACTTGCAAAATTTTAAAAATATAACAAAAAGTGGCAACCAAATCCGCTAAGATACATGTCTCACCTGACAAGTCAGTCTTAGTTTTAGAAAAATTAGAATTTTATGCTGCAAAAATTAAAAAAAAAATAATATAGTTATTTAAATCAGTACCTGAGTAGTGAGTACTGACGTCAACACCGCAGTATCAACCTCAGCACTGGGGAACTAATACTGAGCTGATGATACCCTCGGGGACGAACGAATCATCCACCAGCAGAGATACCGATCCAATGGTTGCAATTAAGACGGTAACAATACCAAATTTATTGACACCGAGGGCTTTCTGATATTTAATCGTCATTAGTGTGTCTCAACCCCAAAGTTCTGAAACCAAAACGGATGATGGACATGTCCCAGCAAACACAGCACATCCCCTTCCGAGCACACACAGACCGACACAGATCATGAGACAGGTCAGCTGGAGGCATCAGGCAAGAGACGCCTACATCAGGACAAATAGGCGTCCCCCACCGAGCCAACATCAGCAAACATGGCCCACACTCCACGGAAGTCCCGGGCATCAGGAAGGAGATGTCCAAAGTAGCGAGACTTGCAAAATTTTAAAATATAACAAAAAGTGGCAACCAAATCCGCTAAGATACATGTCTCACCTGACAAGTCAGTCTTAGTTTTAGAAAAATTAGAATTTTATGCTGCATAAGAGACAAGAATAAATATGGTTATCTGGTTGGGATTTGAACTGTTTCTGCGATATCAAGCCCTGAAGAGGCGGCAGGGGGCATTATCTTAGCCATGCCCGGGGGGACCTTCTGTTATGTATTTACAAAACAAAAACCGCATAAAGATGCTTGCTTTAATAGAATCACATCACTGACAATACTAATTGATAGATTTACCCATGCGGAAAAAAACTGGTTTGATGTCTCTGATGGGAGCTGTGGGTTAATTGTACCGATTCCTGATCATTGTCTTCACTTTAATTGCGCTGCGTACCAACGCAGCGCCATTTGTGATGAGTTTAAGACACGGACTATGTATTCATGAAAATTGACTTTTCATTGATGTAAGCGAATTGCCAGTTACAGAAGTTCGGCTAATAGATAAAATTAAAACACAATTTCAACAATTTGAATTTGTGACTATCTTCAATTATACATTTGTAATCTGTAGTTTAGCCATTTGCATTGTATTTTTGATACATTCTGAATTTTTAATAACGACTTATGTTTTTCGTTTAAATCGTCGAAAGGATATTCGGTTTTGATAATTGTTTTATTTTCTATCAGTAAAGTCCTGGATATACTCCTGATATTTCATCGCTGAATTGTCCCAAAATCATAATTCAATGTTTGAAAAAGATGACGGTGTGTCTCTGAGTGTTTAAAAAGATGACTGTGTTCCTACACAGAATGGTACAATCTAAGGTTTAAAATTAACCCTTTTGATGCCTTTGATTGTTTACTGCGTAATAATTAAGCCGGTTACTACTGCAATGGTCAACCTTTCAACCCTGAAGTCCGACACGGATGCTTATGCAGACAATGTAGATCCTGATGAGATGGCTCATTTTGAGCCACCTTATCAGGATATGTTACTTGCCACCCTTTAAAGAGGGTCGCGCTTAACTGACCCTGTCGTAATCAAGTTCGAATTTTTACCTCAAAATAATTTTAGTCTGTATTTTGTTTTTAAAGTGTTTTCTGAGGTTTTTGTAACATTTGATAACCATTACAGTGTGTTTTTTGTTGTAACATATTGTGCGCCTTCATAGACTACTTTCCGGTCTAGTTCGTATGGCTGTATTACCTGTAAGCACATGAAAATTAAGTGATAAACAGACTAACCCTGTATTTTTCCAGCTACTAATTTGTTTCCTCCGATTGCGGCCCATTAGGTTTCCACGGCAAATCTGAACTCTCTTTAACGCAAGACGTTTACTTTATTTTTCCATTGGTGTGAAAAATAAGCCTTGAAGAGTCTGCCACTGCACATATTCCATGGCCATACTTTGTCAATACAAACAAAACAATGACTCAATATTGACGTTTACTTTAAGTTGCGTGACGTCATATTATTGAAAAAAAAACAACAACAACAACCAAAAAAAAAAAAAAAAAAAAACAATAAGGAGCGTGATAGCTCAGTGGTTAGTGCACTTGCCTCTGATGCTAGAGGTCCCGGGTTCGATCCCCGGCAGCGGCGATAAAATTTCTGTGTCCGAACACGCTCTGGGACCATGGCATCATTTGCAGGGATGAATGTCACAAAGTGCACCGTCCTTCGGATCGGGACGTAAACCGGAGGCCCCCTGTGCAGGGAGAACCATCCCCTGGGCAGGTTAAAGATCCTTACATGATTACTGTGTTGGTATTTATCCTGCAAAACCTGGAGTGTATGCAATGTACACCTGCGGTAATGGTAAAAAAAATGACCTACGTAGTATCAGTTTTGTTTGATTTGAAGTTTAACGTCCACGTCAACACTGTAAAGGTTATTTTGGAGACGTTGCTTCCAATTCTGTGGGACTTTTACCCGACTTTGAGATGAAATGACATCTCAAGCCCTGCATGGACGGTCCGACGTGCATTGCTGGGCAGGCTTAGATCCTCTAAGCCGTTTACCAGTACTCGTGTGCGGGTCGGTTTCAGCTCTGCGTTAAAGCATCATGCAACCCATCTATTTCTTCAAGCCCCGATGGGCGGGGGCTAAAGCAGTATCAATAGATAGATAAAAAAAACACTGCCATATTTATCCACCTAGTTATTGGTATGAACTAAAAGAGCAGACACAACTGTAATGCCTGGCAGCGCACATTACTCTGTTAATAATCAGTCGCACTCTCAGTTTCAATTTCTGTTAACCCACCTCAGTGAACAAATAGCCACCCACATTTAGGATCTTAGACTCAACAGGTCCGTACGCATGGGGGTGAGAGAGAGAGAGAGAGAGAGAGAGAGAGAGAGAGAGAGAGAGAGAGAGAGAGAGAGAGAGAGAGAGAGAGAGAGAGAATCAAAATCGAGGCCCAAACTGTGGAATCGAGGAGGGAGAATTCCATCAGTGTGCTTCGTCGTCCCAAATACTTCTCATTGTTAGTCTGTACAGTACATGATAGCCGCCCCGCCGATCTGGAATTGAAGAAAAAGATTGTGCTGCATGATTTTTCCTTGTAGAGCTGAAACGAATCGAACAAAATAAAGAAAATCCGGATACTTTCTTTGAGTGATTCAACTATGATTACAAAGGCCTCCAGAGCGGAACTCGCATGACTGAGAAAAGCGTCTTGAGGAACGCCGACATTCATTTCGAATTCTTCAATGTAACCGACACAAACAAGGACACGTCTCCGCGCATTAGCAGACATCCAATGGACCAGTCGAACATTCCACTCCTTCACTTCAAATTTTCTCAGTGCCTCTTAAATGACTTTCCGAGACACTCAACCAAATGCCTTATCAAGGTCCACCAAAGCCACTATGTGGGAATGTAACTGTCATTTTGGCTTTCCGCTAGTGATGTTTCCATTACGGTCTAGATATTTCATGTTCGTGGTTCTTTCCCTTTGGTGTGTCTGATCGGAGGTGTTGGGTAATTGTATCGATTCCTGATCATTGCCTTCATCGGAAAGTAAATGGACAACTTATCGCACCTCCCTTTCATAGTTTGCATAAACAGGCAATAGATAATTAAATAGCGCTTGCAGGACAATATGGCATGAAAAATAATTATAGAGAAAATTAACTAGTAGTTTTTCTACTTTCCCTATAACATTGGCAGGAACTGAAACGGGAAAAAGGAAATTTGTATATTCTTTAGCATCAGCATATGGTATTTTTGTATCAATTTGAACCCATTTCATTAGTGGGGTGGGGTAATAAATTGGCAAAAAAAGAAAGATAAAAATGTACAATAATGTTTCCAAGGTAAATTAATAACATATATCGGACATTGTTTAAACGTCTGCGACAATGTTAATGGCTTCATACCTTTTAAGCATGAACAAATCGACAATATGGCAATATGATACATGTAACATGGATTTTTTTGCCAGAAAAATCAATTTTTCACACCATAAAACTTATAAATGAAATTGTGTTTCATTTAAAATGAAATACTTTGATACATATCACATTAAGGAAGCAAAAGTAGGTGCAATAATAAAGGTATAATCCTTGTTCTTGTCATTTAAACAATATCTTCATGCTTTTTAGCCATTTTTATTAGGCGTGGGGTATCTTTTTCTGCATTACTTCTTCCAGATGCCTGGTGACATGGTCAAATTTCACGCCTATTTCGTGTATCTAATATTATTACACAATATATGTGAAAATAAGAAAAATCTAAAGATGAAAAATGCATTCTTTTATCAAATATAGTGAAAATTGCATATCAAAACAGCAAAAAATGCAGATAAAGTCATTTGAAAATAGGTGTTTCGACAAAAACCTGTGAAAGAGTTTGTCTTTAACAGCTAGGTACGCAAAAATGACATTATCATGCACTGTGTTTTTTTACCAAACTGGGAAATATTGTTTTAAACAACTGTTTTCGACAATTTGTCAATGACTGGGGTAATTATTGAAACATTCCATAATTTAGAAAACAGTACCTATCTATAAGGCTAAAAAGCTCGAAAAAAAAGCATGGTATGCCTATATCTTTTTACCGGCAAACGAATGCAGAGATTTCAAGCTACAAAATACAAGCAAATAAAAAAAATCTAAAGACAAATGAATTACTCCCTACCCTCCTTAAGCTACATACTATATTTAGTAGAACGGACTGGCCCAAAGTCAGTGACGGCAGAGTCGACTCCGGAAACTCAGGGATGAAAGGGTTAAAGGGTAAATAAATCAAAGCACTGGCAGCACTGATAGGTCGAGTATATCTGAGTGTATATTGTAAAATGGCCCTGAAGGGGAACTTGAACTGTTTCAGTTAACCCTTAAATAGTTATACCCTAAGCAAACAGTGTAGACCCTGATCAGACATCGCGTTATGATATGGGTCTACACTGTTTGCAATACCCAACACATGATTCCAGTCCTATTCTACAGATAATTCTCTAACATGTACGCAACACTCCGAACTCACAACGGCACAAATAACGCGGTATTATTATTATTATTATTATTATTTTTTTTTTTTTTGTAAATGACCGCTACCTTGATTTCCTAAAAACACGCGCATATAATTTTGACCCCCAAAAATCCCACGTTTTACAGTAAAACTGTGGTTAATGGTGGTCCACAGTATAATACCCTCCGAGACATACGAAGTATGCTATGGTGGTATATAGTTTTCGTCCTGCCGTTCATCCGTTCGTCCGTCCGTCCATCCGTCCGTTCGTTAACATTTTGGTTAAATTTTTGCGTCAAAGTTTCTAAGAGATTGCATCTTCTGAACCCTTTGATAGATTTAGTTGATACTTACACTGAAGTTAGACACTGGTCTAAAGATTGCATTGATGCATGCCCCCCCCCCCCCCCCCCCGCCAGTGACCTTAAGGTCAAACTCACAGACTTAAATTTTAACGTTTGGTTAAAGTTTTATGACAAAGTTTATAGATGCCTGTATGTTCTAAACTGTAAGGCAAATTCAGTTGATACTTTCATCGATGTTGCATACCAGTTCATTGATTTCGTGATGTATGTCTCTTCCCCCACCCACGATGACCTTGACCTCAAGGTCGCGGGCCTAGAAATTTTACATTTGGTTAAAGTTTTACGACAAAGATTATAGATGCCTGTATGTTCTAAACTCTAAGACAAATTCAATTGATACTTGCATCGATTTTGCATACCAGTCCAAAGATTTCATCGATGCATACCCCACCCTGCTTCTTGATGCCCCCACCGCTTAAGTAACTTTGATGGTCTCACTCCCTTGGTCTATTTAGAAATTTTATGTTTAGTTCAGCTTTTACAAGCACATTTGTAGAATCTTATAGCTGCTTGACTTCTTCATTCAAACTACATACAAGCTCGAAAGATATATCGGAGGGTGGCGCTAGCCGGGGGTTTATGTTACCCACTGGTCGCTGTTCTAGTGTTTTGTTATTTATGATTAAAAAAAGATTGCAGATGCCCGTTAGAACCGCTTCGCCGAGGCGGTACTAAAAGTACGAACAATCTATGTTTGGAACAGAAATATGATAAATATCAGATTTTCTTCTATCTGAAATTTTCAGTTTTTTTATGGTTCATTAGAGAGTGAAATGTCCTTTGAGATTCGATCATTTCCACAGCAAAAGGTGCCTCGGATGCTGAAGCTAAGTTTGCCTCTTTGGAGAGCCAGGGACTAACTTCACACGTCCTGATCTTTGACATTTGACATTTGGTGATCAGGAAGTCGCGGGTTCGATTCCTTCCGGGGTCGGCAACATTCTTTCGTGGAGACCGCCGAAGTTCCATCTTGGTGTATTAAACAACCTTCTATTCTGTTCGACTTGCATGATGGAAAAAAATCCGAATCAAATCCGATACTTCTCAAACAAAACTTCCAGGTACTGCAGTCACGTTACAATAAATACCAGCAAGTCTATACTGATGGTTCCAAAGAAGGAGATAAAGTTGGTTGTGCGTTTGTTTCTAAAGATACGCACAAAACCATGCGCCTTCCAGATGGTTCATCTATTTTTACAGCTGAAGCCAAAGCAATAGACCTAGCTTTAGATTTTATCAGTTCTTCAATAATTCAAAAAGCAATTATATTTTCTGATTCACTTTGTGTGCTTAAGGCTTTAGACCATTCATCATCTAAAAATCCTCAAATTCAAAAATTGATCGAAAAACATCATGAAATTTCTAAAACACACCAAATCTTGTTTTGTTGGCTTCCGAGCCATATTGGCATTGTCGGCAATGAATATGCTGACAAGAAAGCAAAGGAATCGCTCAATCTTGATCCATCTGTTTTTAAAATTCCCTTTAATAATTTTAAACCATTTATCAACAGATACATCTTGTCGGAATGGCAAGGCGAATGGGACCGTGCAATAAATAACAAATTCCATGCCATTAAACCTGTCGTTAGTACAAAATGCTCTCCTCCACAGTTTTCCAGAAAAGAGGACGTAGTATTAACACGACTGCGCATCGGCCATACTAGAGTTACTCATTCTTATATTTTTAATGGTGATGATCAGCCTTCTTGTGTAGGTTGTGATCAGCCATTCACTGTGAAACATATCTTAATTGACTGTGTTGACTTTTCACCCTCACGTATTTTATGTTTCAAAGCTGACACTTTGCAACAGCTGTTTCGAGATGTACCTGTTGATAATATTATTTTATTCTTAAAAGAAGTTGGACTTTTTCATAAGATTTAACTGTTTCAGATTTTTATACATCGTCATTCTGACTTTTTACTTTTAATATCATCATAATTGTTCATGCCGTTTAACCATTAACCGTTTGACGCTTATGACCCACAAAGAGGGTTGACGCGTCGTTAAACACGAAATCATCATCATCATCATCTTTCGTGGAGATTGATCATGAAATCTTTTCTACGGTCATGATCTCCCTTCCGCTGATTCAAGAAGGGCAGTTGTCAATTTCTGACGAAAGAATGTGCACTGTACTGGTTAACCGCTTACGTATAAGCCTGCCCAGGAAAAGTGTGGATAGGTAAACTGACCGACTAAAAATGACCTAAATAGTGTTGACTGGGCCGTAAAACTCCAAAACAAACAAACAAACACGTGTTATCATGATAATGATATCAAATGAAGTACATGTAACTATACATGACACTATGACATCACGAAAACACGACTATATAAGTTTGACCCCTTAAACCCCATTTTTTATGTCGAGTAAACTTGGGGTTTACAGGGGTAAATATTATTTTCTTAGTTCTGCTCAAAAACATAGATTGTGGGTACACGTTAGAACCGCCTCGCCGAGGCGGTTCTAACGAGATCCCACAATCTGGGTTTTGAGCAGAAACATGAAGAATATCAGGTTTAGTTCTGAAAAATGTCATTTTTGGTGGTAACATTTTACCAATATATTTGAATAGGCGTGTTTTCGTAATGACATGATATTTTTCCTGTCTGTTTCAAACATAGATTGTGTTTACACATTAGAAAACACTCAATGAGTCGATGCTATTTTGTACCCACTTTCCATGAATGTGAAGTAGTATAAGGAATCCAATGTTTTAACCACATTTTTTCCTTTATTTAGTGGAATTCATAAGACAATAATTGCCTGGATTATGTAAACATGTTCTGATGTGAAAAATGGGTGCACAGCTATCTTTCTTATTAACCCTTCCCTTGCTGAATATTCAGTTTAGTCACACCCATTTCTGACTTTGAACCAATCAGATTACTTGATTTAATTTATTCCTACGAATTCATAATTTGAATGCCAAACAGTGTAGATCCTGATCAGATGGCTTCTTCAGAAGCCATCTGATCTGGATCTACAATGTTTCCAAAGATAGAGGTTGTCGTGAACAGCATGATAAGAGTTAAAATTGATAAATGGAGTTATACTCACCGGAGTAAAGTTTTAATCCTTCCCTCGAATAAAGCAGACCCATAAGTATGCTCGAAAATAAAACACCACTTATAGATACCAGTGTGAAAATCTTCATGGCTAATTTCATTTTCTTCTAAATATGTAAATTTTTTCGCAAGGGAAGGCTACACCATGGTATCAATATTTTATGCCCTTATCGAAACTGCCTCTTTCTGAACATTTAATCAAAGATATATCCAACGGCCTATTTCAAAACTAACTTGTAAAAAAGCGTTCAATTAAAAATGTAAAAATAACCGTTAATGTGCATGGTCATGGTACAAATTAGAATTCGATACACGCCTATATAATTTTGACCCCCTTGAACCTACTTTTACAAAGTAAAACTGGGGTTGGCGGGGGTAAATCTTATTTTGCTTATTTCTGCTCTAACGTATACATTGTGGGTACTCGTTAGAACCGCCTCGATGAGGCGGTTCTAACGTGTAACCACAATCAATATTCTGAGCAGATATAAGAAAAATATCACAATTTTTCATCTTAAAATTTTCTTTTTCGGCGATAAAACTTGCAATGTATTCGTATAGGCGTGTTCTTGTAATGATCAGAAAAAAACCTACAGCTACGGGCATAAATCTCCCTTGATTTATCTTCAATGAATTTAGAAATGTGTTACTAATGCAGTGATTTGGATGCAATCGTTTAGCATCATGATTTGACATGGCACCCGTCAGCAGCTCATGTATGTCTGTCTAGGAGAGACGAATGCAGTTTTTTTGCGAAATATACATATTAAATGAATGAAACAAAAACCCGACATAATAGGCCAGTACATTTAGCCGGAAATTACCCTTGACCCACAACTAATTCCTTGAGAAATGTTATCAGCAGTTTTAGTATCAGGAAGGTGTCCTGATTTATAGAAAAAAAAGTCCTCAAACAAAATCCGAGGGGAAAGGGTATTTTTGGGAGGTGAAAAACATATGAAAAATGAAGAAAAATCACAAAAACCAGGCGTATGTTAAACAATAATACTTGACTTCATTAAATCATCCAGAATGAATATTTCTATCTGGGTAAAAATACTAAAAATTCTGAAGATAAAAGTTTTCTTTTAATTTTTTTTTTTTTTTTTTTTTTTTGGTTTGTTTTTTTGTGTGAAATTTCGAAAAACTAGTATAAGCTTTTATAAAAAGCTTGAGTCTATGCTAAGCACACATTGATTTGTGTATAACTTAAAATGTGCCAGTTACCACAAAGTGTAAAAAAGTCACAGATATCAAATGAGGATTTCCAAATCTTATCACCAGTGTCACATAAAACAAAATTTCCGATTTTTTTTTCACTATCAATTACAACTAATTGTACTACATGCCTACATTTACGGTTTCTTCATTTCGCATTCTAGTTTAAACTTTCATTTTACATTCTAGGTTAACGTCATGAAAAAACAATCTGCCAAGATTGCCATCTAGAAATGAAAACATTAAGAATTGGATGTGGGAAGAACTAGATAAGGGCACATATATGTTAATTTTGCAAGTGTGGGAGCAATCGTGCATATCCATGTGATAAACTTTAGGCAGCTTTCAGGTAATTGCTGCCAGTTACGCCAGCATCACAAAGGGTGCTAGTGTAAAATGTACAAGCTCCGGAACACAGACTGTTGAATCATGTATAGCTGAACTGAAAAAATCTGGTGCATGGAGTAAATCCACTCCAGCACCACAAACTTCAACCAATTTATCAAATGGCGCAATCCAGGTTGCTTCGGATCGGTCGACAGCGACCGTACCGAAGCCAGCACCGCATGCAAAAGAGAAACTCGACTCAGGTCGAACTAATAAGGCATCAGAAGATCCGAAGAAACAACACTTGTCTCAAAAACAAACAGACAGACAACGTAAAATGGAAAGAGACAATATAAAATTCCAGAACAGATTCGGATCTTTGAGTGACAGTGATATGGAGTTCGCTGAAACTCCATCATCACCAAGCCGCAATAACAGATCGAGGTCAGCAACACCACGAGCTGGTGGTAGCAGATCTATATCACCAATTGCAGCTCCAATATAGTTTCTAGTCTTAATCTCTTCATAACATGGATTTAAAACACAAAATAATACAATGGAATTGTCGAGGTCTTAAATCAAATTATAATGAACTCTTATTACTTATTTTGTTATTAAACCCATCGGTTTTTTGTTTGCAAGAAACTTTTTTAAAAACTGATGACAATATTGATGTCAGGGGTTTCAATATATATAATTATATCTATTCTGATGGTAACAAACCATCTGGTGGCAGTTCAATTTTTGTTAAATCATGTTTACCACAAAGAGAGATCAAATTAAAAACAGACCTACAAGCTATAGCAGTATCGGTTTCTCTGAATGAAGAAACTACAATTTGCTCTCTATATATCCCACCCTCATTTTCTTTAAAGCCGGAACATCTTGACTCATTGCTGAGTCAACTTCCATCGCCATATCTTTTAGTTGGCGACTTCAATGGTCACAATATTCTATGGGGCTGTAAAGATATCAATAACAGAGGAGCACTTGTCGAAGATTTTATTGCAAAGAGCGATCTTTGCTTGATGAATGATAAATCTTATACTTAACTTCACCCTGCGACAGGTCATTAGTCTTCTTTAGATCTCTCTTTGTGTCACCCATCTCTCTTCTTGGACTATGACTGGTCTGTTCATGATGATCAGTGCGGAAGTGATCACTTCCCTGTTATAATTGAGAGTGTAAACGAACCAGATGAGGACTGTAACCAGAAATGGAAAATGAATAAAGCCGACTGGGAATTATTCCATAATTTATGTGAAGAAGAGTTATCAATTGATCATTTTAATGAATCATCCGACATTGTTTCTGATTTCACAGATACACTTATTAACATATCAGAACAATGCATTCCAAAGACCTCCACAAATACTAAGAAAAGCAAGCCTTGGTTTAATAATGACTGTAAAGAAGCTATTAAAAAGCGTAAACAGGCTCTAAATAAGTTCTGCAAAAATCCCACTTCAGAAAAGCTCAACGACGTAAAAGTTTTTAGAGCTAAAGCTCGGCGAACAATCCGAGCTTCCAAACGAAAGTCATGGAGAGAATATGTCTCCAAATTGAACTATAAAACCCCCATTAAAAAGGTTTGGGATATGGTACGAAAAATTTCAGGAAAAACAAAGTCTTCTAGTTTTACACATTTAAATACTGAATTTGACACAATAGCTTCAACAAAGAAAGATATTTCAGATACTCTTGGGCACACATTCTTGAGAAATTCATCATCGCGTAATTATTCTGACACTTTTAGAAATTTCAAAAAGGACCAAGAGAAAAGAAATCTAAACTTTAAATCACTTAATCACGAAGAATACAACAAACTTTTTAACTTATCCGAACTCGTTAAAGCCATTGAAAAATCACATGATACGGCAACCGGCCCCGATGAAATTCATTATCAGATGCTTAAGCATCTGCCAAAAAGTTCTCTTACAACACTTTTAGATATCTTTAATAATATTTGGGAAACGGGGGGTCTGTCCTGAGAGCTGGCGTGTAGCTACAGTTGTACCAATTCCGAAACCAGGGAAAGATCATGCAGAACCTACAAATTATCGTCCGATAGCTTTGACAAGTTGTTTGTGTAAAACATTGGAGAGAATGATAAACAAGAGATTAGTCTGGTACTTAGAGTCCAACAACCTCATTTCAGAATATCAATCGGGCGTTCGTTCGGAACGTAGTACCAATGACAATTTAATAAGACTAGAAACATTTATACGAGATGCTTTTATTAACAAAGAACACGTAGTAGCTGTCTTTTTCGACTTGGAGAAAGCATATGATACAACATGGCGTTATGGAATATTGAAAGATCTACATAACATTGGCTTAAGAGGAAAGCTTCCCAGTTTTATTGAAAGCTTTTTGGGGGAGCGCATGTTTCAGGTGCGTGTGGGGTCTACCGTGTCAGATTTCTATGATCAAGAACAGGGTGTCCCACAGGGTAGTATTCTTTCAACTACGCTATTTAACATCAAAATAAACAATATTGTACAATGTTTGGACGACAAAACTGATTGTTCATTGTATGTTGATGATTTTTGTATATGTTACCGTTCAAAAAATATGAAAACAATTGAACGAAAGTTACAACAAAATTTAAAAAGAATAGAAGAATGGACTGATAAAAATGGTTTCAAGTTCTCCAAGTCGAAAACGCAGTGTGTTCATTTTTGTAAACTACGGAAGAAACACGAACATCCTTCCCTGTTTTTATACGGATCACAAATTCCTGTTGTTGAAGAAGCCAAATTTCTTGGGGTCATATTTGATCAAAAGTTATCTTTTATTCCCCATATTAAATATCTTAAAGCGAAATGCTTAAAAGCTTTGAATCTTTTGAAAGTTTTAGCTCATACAAGTTGGGGAGCAGATCGGTATACTTTATTACATCTTTACCGGTCTTTAATAAGATCTAAATTAGATTATGGGTCTGTTGTTTATGGTTCTGCCAGAAAGTCCTATTTAAAATCCTTGGATACTATCCATCACCAAGGCCTTCGTCTGGCCATGGGAGCCTTCCGTACTTCTCCCGTATTAAGCCTTTATGTAGAAGCAGGTGAACCATCTTTAACCTCGCGCAGAGAGAAACTTTCTCTTCAGTATGCTATTAGACTTGCTGCAAATCCATCTAACCCGGCATCCAAAATTTCATTTCCACCTCAATTTGTAGATAGGTATGAAACTAAACCCACAGCAATTAAACCTTTTGGATTACGTATTTTACCACTGCTGGAAAATTCAGGTATCGACCTTAAAAATATTCAAAAACATGAAACCGCCGAAGTTCCATCTTGGTGTATTAAACAACCTTCTATTCTGTTCGACTTACATGATGGCAAAAAATCCGAATCAAATCCGATACTTCTCAAACAAAACTTTCAGGTACTGCAATCACGTTACGATGATTACCAGCAAGTCTATACTGATGGTTCCAAAGAAGGAGATAAAGTTGGTTGTGCGTATGTTTCTAAAGATACGCACAAAACCATGCGCCTATTGCTTTGATGGTTCATCTATTTTTACAGCTGAAGCCAAAGCAATAGACCTAGCTTTAGATTTTATCAGTTCTTCAACAATTCAAAAAGCAATTATATTTTCTGATTCACTTTCTGTGCTTAAGGCTTTAGACCATTCAACATCTAAAAATCCTCAAATTCAAAAATTGATCGAAAAACATCATGAAATTTCTAAAACACACCAAATCTTGTTTTGTTGGCGTCCGAGCCATATTGGCATTGTCGGCAATGAATATGCTGACAAGAAAGCAAAGGAATCGCTCAATCTTGATCCATCTGTTTTTAAAATTCCTTTTAATAATTTTAAACCATTTATCAATAGATACATCTTGTCGGAATGGCAAGGCGAACGGGACCGTGCAATAAATAACAAACTCCATGCCATTAAACCTGTCGTTAGTACAAAATGCTCTCCTCCACAGTTTTCCAGAAAAGAGGACGTAGTATTAACACGACTGCGCATCGGCCATACTAGAGTTACTCATTCTTATATTTTTAATGGTGATGATCAGCCTTCTTGTGTAGGTTGTGATCAGCCATTCACTGTGAAACATATCTTAATTGACTGTGTTGACTTTTCACCCTCACGTATTTTATATTTCAAAGCTGACACTTTGCAACAACTGTTTCGAGATGTACCTGTTGATAACATTATTTTATTCTTAAAAGAAATTGGTCTTTTTCATAAGATTTAACTGTTTCAGATTTTTATACATTATCATTCTGACTTGTTACTTTTAATATCATCATAATTATTCATGCCGTTTAACCATTAACCGACTGACGCTTATGACCCACCAAGAGGGTTGACGCGTCGTTAAACACGAAATCATCATCATCATCAGGTACTTGCTGGGTTTCAATATGCAAGTGGGCGTTCCAGTATGACCAGAGTTGGGATGTCCTGGGTTAACCAGATGGAAAATGAAAAGTAGAACCAGTCAACAGAATACCAGTCATGTGTCTACACCCGTGGGCGTAGACAAAAAAGGAAAGTCGCTTAAAACAAAAAAAATAACATTACTGACATATATCTTAAAAGTAAATCCATATCGGTACTTAACTTCATGAAATCATTAAAAAATGATAGTTTTTGTGCTCCAAAATAAATGATAAGTTATTGGTACATCAAAAGATTTTTTTTTGGGGGGGGGAAGGGGGAATCAAAAGCAAACACATCACGCAAACATGCCTATATAATTTTGACCTCCAATAGCCCACTTTTATCTGTATACTTGAAAAACTTGGGCTTTAGGGGTTATATTGTAACGTCCAGACTCCCTTGAAATTATCTTTACAGTTGTCAGGATTTATAAGGGCCGTGACAAAGGAGTCAGCACATTACAAGTGGGTTCTTTTGGAAAAATATCTGTGTTGGGGTAAAGAACAAAGAAGAGTTATTTCAACTCTTAAGTATTTTAATTTAGATGATTATTGATAAAAAAAAATGACATTCTCTAATTAATACTCATAATAATCATGAATTTCACTTGGAAGAATAGCCTCTGCTTAATGGTGCAACAGCACTATTATTCAAGAATAAATTAGAGGCTTAAGGACAGTAAAATGGAACCTAACATTTCTCAAATCGACTAGTCTTGATGTGCTTCTATCTGGCTTAAGTTACTTCTATCGAGATAGAAGAGCCTCTTACAAAATAGTTCAATAGCCTCTCGCAGCGTCCTTGACTAGAGTTGCGAATTTAGCCGTGTAAGAGGAGAGAGGGTAAGGTGGTAATAAGCTTCAAAATTGGATGCAAATGAGGTGCAAAATTCGCAACAGAATGCTCAAAATTCGCAACGAGGCTTCAGCTTAATAATTCGAAGCAATAAGCGCTCAGAATTCGGAATGAGGCTATTTCTTGTGGAATTTGAAGGCCGAAATTCGGAACGAGTCTCGGGTGCCGAAACTCACAGCAAGAACTGTCAAAATTCGAAACGAGGCTAAAAAGCCAAAATTCGATGCAAGAACAGCCTAAAAGTCAATGCGAGTTTCCAGACAGTTCCGGGGTGGTTTAACCCTTTTACTTTATCGAATAACTACCTCTCTCATTGTCTTTCACAAGGTTTTCTGAGGTTCTGTTGCTTTCGAGCTAACGCTACAACACTGAGACGCTCCCCAGAACAGCTGTATTTATACTCATTCGTTACTCCTAGCTACAGAACCACGTGAGCTCGAGCGATTTCCTTCCGGCTCGTCTGATTGGCTAATAATTACAAGATTTGTAAGGATACGCCAATCAGCGATCGGGTTTCAATTTAATAATGGCGGCTGGGAGATCGAAATGTTTGAGAAATGTCAGGGCAAAAACAAAGATGAAATAAACCTTTAAAACAACTTACCATAGGTAATTATCGGTTGAAGAATTTAGCCGACATATTCAGCTGTATGTCTCTATCGGCTTTCCCTGCCGGAGATCACGATTTACCGTAGTAAATCGTCACCAAACAGGTCGCAACATGAAAATAAACGGGTGACAGATGCCGTGGAATGCGGAAGTAATTTCATTTATTGTACATTCTGTACGTTCGACGAAGGTGTCAGCCCATTCTATCCATCGGCCAATAACACAGAATGTGTGACACACTACGCAAGTATAAAGTCAACATTTTAGCTTGTACCTGGATGTAAATAAATATCCTATGTGTCAAAAGATAGTGAACCAAATGTACCCATCCCAAACACTCAAGCAAGAATGACTTGGGGCTGATACATTTCAATATTTTTTCTGCTCAAAAAAGCTTCTGAGATTGTTGATACTCGATAGAACTGCCTCATCTATGTTTGGAGCAGAAATAAGTTAGTGTGTTTGAGGTTTACAGCCCGTCAACAGCAAATGTCATATGCAGTGGTTTCAAAATTATTTCGGCATCTAGACTTCAAGGAAAGATAGGAGTGTGATTTTCAATGTTATCTGAATAAAGCCCTTAAAAATTTATCAAGCGTAGCAGGGGAATAATGTCTAAGTAAACGGGGAAAATCCCCACTACCCGTCTATTGATGAAACTCCTGCATACGGAGACCGGACCTCGGTTTAAAGACTCATCTGAGAGTCTGGCGAAGCCCTTGGATCGAACCCACGACTCCTGGTTTATGAGGCTAGTAGCTTATTCACTACACTATGGAGGCTTCTTTTAGCAGAAATAAGAAAAATAATGTACATGTACACCCCCTAAAACTCCCACCTGCCCCACCCACCCAGGTGTAAATGGGTAGCAGTGGTGTAAAAGTCAATTGCCTCTCCCTCGTGCGCTTGAAAACATCCGGAATGAGTGTTCGAGAGAGATTAATTAAGCTTGAGGCTTTCATCGCAATCGAACTAAAATAAATTAGTATAAACTAAAACTCCAGTAGGAGGGGGTTTCTATCGAGTACCCACAGTCTATGCTTTTGAGCAGACATTACGAAACACGCCTAAACAAAAACATTGTCAATTGTTCAGCCCAGAAATGGAATTTTAAGATAAAAATGATTTTTTTTCTTATATCTGCTCAAAATTTAGATTGCTGAGCTCAACAGAACCACCTGAACTTGGCGCTTCTACCGAGTACCCACAATCTATGTTTTTGAGCTGATATAAGAAATTTAATATTTATCCCTCTACTATATAAAAGTGGGTTCGAGAGGTCAAAATTATATAGGCGTGTTTTTTTACCCCACCCATCTGGGCTTGGAGTAATAGATTGGGCTGCTAATGCTTCCGCACAGAACTGATACCGACCGCATATTAGTACTGCTAAAGCGCTGAGAATATCCAGAAAAGTTGCTGCGAGTCAGCCTGTCCATGCATGTAAACCCTTTTGGATTCATTGGGCGACAGGGATTGAGATGTCATTTCATCTCAATGTCAGGTAAAAGTCCCACAAACTTGGAAGCAACGTCTCGTCAGAGTGTTTCTCTGGATTTTTTTTTTTGGGGTGGGGGGGGGGGGGGCTGTGATCAAATCTTCCAATGAATTTGAATATGCGTGTTTTCGTTATGGTTTTTATGACCCCAACTTTAAAAAAGTTGGAGGGGCATATTGCTTCTGGTTCGTCCATTCGACTTTCCTTTACGCCTTTGATGCATAGCATAACGCAAGAAACGTGCATGCTAGGGTTTTGAAATTTCATATATCGATTCTTCATGAAAATTTAGCTAACACGTATTTTTCTTCTTATCTGGATTATCCCCCTTTCAAAAGTTATTGCCCTTTGAATGTTTTTATAAAATCTTGTCAGCAAAATATCTCAAAATCTATTGGAGCTAGAGCCTTGTAAGTTGGTGACGAGTAGATGGCAAATTAGCTGAAAGATATTTTTCTCATCCGGATTTTGCCCCTTTTAAGGTTGTTTGAGTCAACCTTTGTGTTCAGTCAGCTCAAAACAGTTATTGTGCGCAATGTTGGGAGACAAAATTTGTAAATCAGTTTCAAGGGGGTACACCCCCCTATTATTTGTCCTGCCTGTTAAAAAGTCAGCGGTCAATTTCTATTGCAGTAAGTAGATAGGACAGTGTTTCAAAAGCATACGTGCGCAATGTTACCGAAATACACCGTATGCAAATATTTACGATATTAATTCATTTGATTCTGATGGCACAAATGTGCTTCCATACATTTAAATTTTGTCATGACACATGTATTTTCCGACCAAAAAAAAAAATGTTTATTTTTACAACTTGAACATAGATCTTGTTTATCAATAGCATACAAGGAAAATATAAATGACATGTTTTAAAAAAATAGAACTGCACATTATCAATTTCTGACATAAGTTTTGTTTTTAATGACGTCATTTTTGTGCGCGTGAGGAGCCTTACAGCCGGTAAAACAGTGTATGGTGCTGTTATCTGGCCATTACTTATGTGATGCTTTTTCTGCGGATTAAATCCTAATTTTCTTAGAACTGGTACGGATATTTTCTGAGGACTTTTTTTTTGGTAATTAATATAACATAGCCCTGTGTTTTGGTGTTAAAAGAATTTCTCAAAGAATTAGTTGAACCATAAAAGTTAAAGTACCTCGCCTATAATATGTGTTCATGAATCTTTTGACCAGTGACCGATAACGTAGACAAAAAACTTCCGTTTCCGCCGTGCAAGTCTAAATGAAAATAGATTTAATGGCACCAGCTAACATAAAGCTGTTTTGAAAAAAAAAAATGTGTGTGATTTTCTCTTTTAATTGATTCAGTTTCTTAAGAAAGTGTCAAAATTGCGTAATGTTTGGTACAACTGTTTTTAGAAGTCATAACTTAATATATGTATCAACGAATTCGATGCCGTATTCCATACGGGCAAAAGTGATGCTTTTGTTCACCATGTCCATTTTATTTCTTCACGAAAAATAAAATAAAATCCTTAATTCTAAGACAACACCTTAGATAGATTATTCTAAATCGTGTTCCTGCGAAGTACATTACGAAAACACGCCTATACAAATACATTGTAAACTTTACCGCCGAAACAACGAAAATTTTAAGATGAAAATTTGTGATATTTTCCTTCTTTCTGTTGAATACATATATATTGTGGGTACTCGTTAGAACCGCCTCGATGAGGCGGCTCTAACGAGTATCCACAATCTATATTTTAGAGCAGAAATAAGAGAAAAAAAAGTTTACCCCTGTAAACCCCAGTTTTACTATAGTGATTTCGTGATGATACCCAAGGAACTCGAAACACCTATGTTTTACTTTTCATTTAGTTACATTTGTATACATGTAACTGCATTTTACAACAAAACAACCTATTTATACCGCAATCAGGCATTCTAGTTACCTAATAAAGGGGGTCGAATAACAGCACGCTATTATTGGTAGTGACCTATAATACATTCTCCTGACCTATAATACGTCTAGTGACCGTTTATAGACCGGACCTACTTTTCAGGTTCCTAATTCGCAAGTGAAAACAGTAACATGCAACCTTTTGTACACGGGGAAACAACCAAACTGCAAGTTATTATCTTTACAATATTTATTTAAACAAATTTTCAGAAATTTCAGCTAAATTCTTACCTTGTCGGGCCTTCCAGGTTTGAATGATCCGTTGGAATAATTGCGCACTGCTACTGCGGTTGCGTCTCAACTTCAAAAATAAATTCTAAAGCTAAAATAAGCTATTTATTTGCAGCTTTTCATGCAGAATGGAAAGCGCTGAGAAACTTTTATTCGAGCGTCCATGTTGTTTCCAACGTCCCTGTGGCGCGGTGACGTCATAATCTTTGCACTCATTGACGTAACGTTATACTACGTGTACGCGCCATGGCACTGAATATCGTTTAACATGCATCACTGTTTGTTGGCTTTTTTTTTTTTTTTTTTTTTTTGGCTTAAATTTGCTAAATTATTGCAAAACCCTTGAATGTTTTGAATTGCGGTATAAACTGTATACATGATTAGTGTCTTTAATATTAAAGACACTAACCATGAATTTACTATATTAGATTACACGTTTTAAGCTTAAATTTGGCACTTTTAAAGCTTAAATTTGATATATAACATTCTGCATTAATGCATGTTGCAAAGGCAGAGTAAGAAACATTTTAAAAATTTAAAAATCCCACTGTTTAAAGGTGTAGTCTAACCTTAAATTGCCTTTGTAGACACTGTTGTCAACAATAGTATCGCCGCACTGGAAATCCAACAAGCAAATCATGTGACTGATACATGATTTTGTTATCCGCGATAAGGAAAGTATGTGTCTTCGTACACGTGTTCACAGAGCAGTTATCAATCAATCGGCACATCAGGCGGCATACGGCCTTCTTTTCCCGCGTGAAGAAGCATTGGATTAACGTCCATCCACGTAATGAAGTGAAGCTTCATATCACTCCGCGCATATCAAAGTTGTATTTATCTTAGAAGCAAGCTGTTACTCTAGCGTTGCGAAAGCCACGATCGCGATTTAAGGTAGGTCGCGTCGAGACAGCGCTCGACGAAACCTATGAGAAAAGACATGCGACAAGTGAAGACAGATCAGACTGCGCGATGCGCAGTCTGATCAGTCTTCGATGATCGCAGCCTCCGGGCTATCAAAAGAGAGATAAGCAAAATCTCTCGCCCTACCGGGCAAATATGCAGGCTGAGTCATTGCTGAGGTCTTATCGTAAGTGTTGTCATACGTTGGATATTTCCACAATATTTATTTTGACTAGATATAAGAAAAATATTGAACATGAATAAAACGACTACTCACAACTTGTGACCATGTGTACTGAAATAGAAAAAAAAAATATATATACGAGGACTGTTCAAATATGAATGCAACTCAGCACATAAAAATGATTCCGTGATAGATTTCGATGAAAAATTTATTTTGTCCCCTCAAAGTATTCCCCTTTAACAGATATACAAAGTTTCAGTCTTTTGATCCAATCATTGAATGCATTTTGGTAGTCTTTTCGAGGTATACTATGAAGACACTGGAATATTGCAGAACCGAGGTGTTTGCGCTGTACAAATTTTCGACCAGAAAGGTATTTTTTTCAGCCGCCAGCCGCGGGAACAAAAAAAAAAGTCACACGGGGCAAGGTCAGAGGAATACGGGGGGTGAAGGAGTTCAACAACCTTTTCCTGCTTCAGATAGTCTTGCACAATGAACGCCTTGTGCGATGACGCATTGTCATGTAGCAATCTGGAATTGGCCAAACCAGTTGCGGGTCTTCGTTCTTTGAAATATTTCTTCAATTTTCGAAGAACTTTATTCTTGTAAAACTTCGCATTTACAGATTTGCCTTTAGGCACAGCAACCTGAATAGCAGGGCCCTGATTTGAAAAGAATATGGCAGACATTACCTTCTTGACGCTCATGGTCCGCTTTGCAATGCATGGTCTTTTGCAATACTTTGTTGCCCATATTTTGTTCTGAATCTTTCGTTTTGGCTCAAAAAAAGTGAACCCATGTCTCGTCACCTGTGACGACATTAGCGGAAGACCGTGCACTGTAATTTGGGAACTTTTTAAGCAACTTATTGGCGCACTGAACGCGTGTCTTTTTCTGCTCATCTGTCAACAGATGGGGAATCCATCTAGCACAGATCTTTCTCATTTACAAATCCCGTTTCAGAATTGTATGAGCTGCTCCTAATGAGATGCAAACCATACTAGCTATTTGCCTAGTGGTTTATCGTGCATCGGTAGCAACTATTTCTTTCACTCTAGCAACCATCTGGGCAGATGTTGCTCTTTTCGGCCGACGACCACGTGGTGTATCTTCTGTTGAGCCTAGCCCACAGCTGAATTTCTTACACCAACGAAACACTGTCGGAAACGACATTTCATTATGCCCATAAACCGAACATATTTCATCAAAAATGTCTTTGCACCGTATACCAAGAATACAACGATTCTTAATATAAGACCGTATTTCAACGGCGTACTCTGACCTTCTTCCAACCATGTTTTGTATTAGTATACAAGAGTAGACAGTGTTTATCGAACAATATACATGGCTAAAGTCAACGGATTTTAACAGAATTGGTATCAATGTATAGGTAAAATGTTTTTCTACACTGTGGTATTTATTTCCAGGTGATTTTCGCATTAGTGCATGAGAAAACGTTCTACTTGCATTCATATTTGAACAGTCCTCGTATATTTTTTTTTTAAACTATAACTATTGCTCACATAAGACAATTAATCTATATATTTAAAATCAGAAGTATATGTTGTGGTCAGGTTACTTAAAATTATGTGGGACTTTTACCGGACACCGAGATGAAATGACGTCTCAGGCCCTGTCGCCGTATAAAACAAGCAGTGTCATAAGCATGGACGGTTCGATTCGCACCGCTTTGTCTGGGCTGGCTTAGATCCTCTAAGCGTTTTACCAGTACTCGTGTGAAGTCTGATTCAGCTCTGCGTGGAAGCATCATGCTGCCCATTTATTTCTTAAAGCCCTGGTGGACGGGGGCCGAATATGTTGTGGGTACTTATTCGAATCGCCTGGACGAGTCTTAACAAGTATCCACAACATATTTTTATTTTGTAAATATTCTTGTTTAGAGGTGTAACAAAGATAATTCAGGGAAGAACTTCCTTATTTCATATCGGAAGTATATATTGTGGGTACTGTTAAGAAATGCCTCATCTGAGGCGATTATAACAGGCAGCCACAACAAATGACATATTTAGTGTTGACGGGGACGTTAAACCTCAAATCAAACAAACACAAAACCAAATAAACAGAATGGCTACATAATCATTGTCAATGTCAGCAATGTCAATGTCTGGGAATAGTCCAACAAAATTTGATAGTTTGTTTGATTTGAGGCTTAATGTCCCCGTCAAAACTGGAAATGTCACTTAGATGTTGCTTCCAGTTTTGTGGGTATTTTACCCGACATTGATATGAAATGACATATCAAGCTCTGTCGCCCAATGAAACCAATAAAGTTTGTAAGCATGGACGGTCCGACTCGCACCGATTTGACGGGACAGGCTTAGTTCCTAAATTTGACACAACGTCTCCAAATGACCTTAAGGAGGGTGGGGAGTAATTCATTTGTCTTTAGATTTTTTTTATTTGCTTGTATTTTGTAGCTTGAAATCTCTGCATTCGTTTGCCGGTATAAAAATATAGGCATACCATGCTTTTTTCGAGCTGTTTAGCCTTATAGATGGGTACTGTTTTCGAAATTATCAAATGTTTCAATAATTACCACAGTCATTGACAAATTGTCGATAATAATTGTTTAAAACAATATTTCCAAGTTTGGTTTAAAAAAAAAAACACAATGCAGGATAATGTCATGTTTGCGTACCTAGCTGTGAAAGACAAACTTTTTCACAGGTTTTTGTCAAAACACCTATTTACAGATGACTTTTTCTGCATTTTTTGCTTTTTTGATATGCAATTTTCACTATATTTGATAAAAGATTGCATTTTTCGTCCTTAGATTTTTTCTTATTTTCACATATATTGTGTAATAATATTAGATACATGAAATAGGCGTGACATTTGACCATGTCACCAGGCATCTGGAAGAAGTAATGCAGAAAAAGTTACCCCACCCCCCAACAAAAATGGCTAAAAAAGCATTAAGATATTGTTTAAAGACAAGAACAAGGATTATACCATTGTTATTGCACCTACTTTTGCTTCCTTAATGTGATATGTATCAAAGTATTTCATTTTAAATGAAACGCAATTTCATTTATACGTTTTATGGTGTGAAAAATTGATTTTTCTAGCAAAAAATCCATGTTATCATATTGCCATATTGTCGATTTGTTCATGTTAAAAAGATATGAAGGCATTAACATTGTCACAGACGTTCAAACAATGTCCGATATATGTTATTAATTTACCTTGGAAACATTATTGTACATTTTTATCTTACTTTTTTGCCAATTTATTACCCCACCCCCCTAATGAAATGGGTTGAAATTGATAAAAAAAAAATACCATATGCTGATGCAAAAGAATATACAAATTTCCCTTTTCCCGTTTCAGTTCCTGCCAACGTTATAGGGAAAGTAGAAAAACTACTAGTTAATTTTTCTCTATAATTTTTACACGTTTTTTTTTTTTTTTCATGCCATATTGTCCGGAAACGCTATTTAATTATCTATTGCTTGTTTATGCAAACTGTGAAAGGGAGGTACAATAAGTTATCCATTTACTTTCCGGTGAAGGAAATGATCAGGAATCGATACAATTACCCAACACCTCCGACCAGGCACAGCAACGGGAAAGAACCACGAACATGAAATAACTAGACCGTAATGGAACCAACACTAGCGGAAAGCCAAAATGGCAGTTACATTCCCACATAGTGGCTTTGGTGGACCTTGATAAGGCATTTGGTTGAGTGTCTCGGAAAGTCATTTAGGAGGCACAGAGAAAATTTGAAGTAGAGGAGTGGAATGTTCGACTGGTCCATTGGATGTCTGCTAATGCGGAGACGTGTCCTTGTTTGTGTCGGTTACATTGAAGAATTCGAAATGAATGTCGGTGTTCCTCAAGCTGCTTTTCTCAGTCAAATACATTCCATTATTGTGCTTTACGTCTTGTCATGCGAGTTCCGCTCTGGAGGCCTTTGTAATCATAGTTGAATCACTCAAAGAAAGTATCTGTTCGATTCGTTTCAGCTCTACATGGAAAAAGCATGCAGCGCAATCTTTTTCTTCAATCCCAGATCGGCGGGGCGGCTATCATGTACTATACAGACTAACAATGAGAAGTATTTGGGACGACGAAGCACACTGATGCAATTCTCCCTCCTCGATTCCACAGTTCGAGCCTCGATTTTGATTCTCTCTCTCTCTCTCTCTCTCTCTCTCTCTCTCTCTCTCTCTCTCTCTCTCTCTCTCTCTCTCTCTCTCTCTCTCTCACCCCCATGCGTACGGACCTGTTGAGTCTAAGATCCTAAATGTGGGTGGCTATTTGTTCACTGAGGTGGGTTAACAGAAATTGAAACTGAGAGTGCGACTGATTATTAACAGAGTAATGTGCGCTGCCAGGCATTACAGTTGTGTCTGCTCTTTTAGTTCATACCAATAACTAGGTGGATAAATATGTCATGTTTTTTTTTCTTCTATATATCTATTTACTGATAAGTGCCTTAGCCCCCGCCCATCGGGGCTTGAAGAAATAGATGGGTTGTATGATGCTTCCACGCAGAGCTGAAACCGACCCGCACACGAGTACTGGTAAACGGCTTAGCGGATCTAAGCCTGCCCAGCAATGCACGTCGGATCGTCCATGCTTATAAACCCTATTGGGCGACAGGGCTTGAGATGTCATTTCATCTCAATGTCGGGTAAAAGTCCCACAGAATTGGAAGCAACGTCACCAAAATGACCTTTACAGTGTTGACGGGGACGTTAAACTTCAACTCAAGCCAAACTGATACTACGTAGGTCACATTTGACCATTACCCCAGGTGTGCATTGCATACACTCCAGGTTTTTCAGGATGAATACCAACACAGTAATCATGTAAGGATCTTTAACCTGCACAGGGGATGGTTCTCCCTGCACAGGGGGCCTCCAGTTAACGTCCCGGTCAGAAGGACGGTGCTCTTTATGACATTCATCCCTGCAAATGATGCCACTGTTCCAGAGCGTGTTCGGACACAGAAATTTTATCGCCGCCGCCGGAGATCGAACCCGGGACCTCTAGCATCATAGGCAAGTGCACTTGCCACTGAGCTATCACGCTCCTTATTATTATTATTTTTTTTTTTTCAATTATATGACGTCACGCAAACTAAAGTAAACGTCACTATTGAGTCATTGTTTTGTTTTTATTGACAAAGTATGGCCATGGAATATGTGCAGTGGCAGACTCTTCAAGGCTTATTTTTGACACCAATGGAAAAATAAAGTAAACGTCTTGCGTTAAAGAGAGTTCAGATTTGCCGTGTAAAAATGATGGGATGCAATCGGAGGAAACAAATCAGTAGTTGGAAAAATACAGGGTTAGTCTGTTTATCACTTAATTTTCATGTGCTTACAGCCATGCGAACTAGACCGGAAAGTAGTCTATGAAGTCGCAAAATATATGACAACAAAAAAACACACTGCAATGGTTATTAAATGTTACAAAAAACTCAGAAAACACTTTAAAAACAAACTACAAACTAAAGCTATTTTGAGGTAAAAATTCGAACTTGATTACGGCAGAGTCAGTTATGCGCGACCCTCCTTAATGCAAAGTTGTGCGAGTCGGATCATCCACCCATATAAACCCTGTTCATTTCGTCAGACGTCAGGGCTTGAGCTGTCGCTTGATCTCAATGTCTGATAAAAATAGTCCCACAAAATTTGAAGCAACGTTTCCAAAATGACCTATACATAGTGTTGACGGGGACGTTCACTCTCATCGACTTGTTATCGTAATGCATGAAGGTATGTGGAGGTATGTATATTTACTTAACATGGGTTCAATTTCTTGACTCCTTCATATAGGTACTCATACTTCACCAAAACGTCATAACACGAATCGCGTGGAAGATTGTTGAATCAACAATGGACTGCCACAACCTGGAACACAATGAAACACAAACTTAAACATTCTTAAAGCAATAACGTGACAGTTCATCTTCACATCGATTTCAAACAACCTGCAAAGTTTCAAGAGCCTACCCAAGCGGTTCTTGAGATATTGCTTACAAGGTTTTCTGAGCCAAAAGGCCTAAGTCCACAGAGGGACATAATTTGATCATTTTTTTTTTGCTTCCAATTTCGATTGGAAGCCATTCAGATTGGATTGGTGATACCCCTGTTTAATCTCGTCCGTCATATAACGTAACTTGGAAATCACTGCCGGTATACATTTAGGTAGAATTTTAATCATTGTACAAAGAATGTTTATTTTGTTATGTTGAGGTTTTAGGTCCCCGTCAACACTATTAGGACGTTTGGGAGACGATGCTTCATATCATCACGAAAACGCGCCTATATAATTTTGACCCCCTTAAACCCAACTTTTATATAGTAAAACTGGGGTTTTGAGGGGAATAAATACATTTCATATTTCTGCTCAAAAACATAGATTGTGGGTACTCGTTAGAACCGCCTCATCGAGGCGAGGCGGTTCTAAAGAGTACCCACAATCTGTATTTGGAGCAGAAATAAGAAGAACATCAGAATTCTCATCTGAAAATTTTCATTTTTGGTAGTAAAATTCTACCAATATATTTGAAAAGGCATGTTTTCGTAGTGTTTTGCGGGGTTTTTACCCGACATTGAGATGAAATGACATCTCAAACCCTTTCGCCCAAAGAAACCGCTAGAGTTTAAGGACCACCACTTTCTCGGCAGACTTAGAGCTTTCATTACGAAAACACGCCTATACAAATACATTGTAAGCTTTATCTGCGAAAAAAATGAAAATTTTAAGGTGAAAAATTGTGATATTTTTCTTGTTTCTGCTCAAAATATAGATTGTGGGTACTCGTTAGAACCGCCTCATCGAGGCGGTTCTTACGAGTACCCACAATCTATATTTAAGAGCAGAAACAAGAAAAAGTACCCACAATCTATATTTAAGAGCAGAAATAAGAAAAATAAGGTTTACCCCTGCAAACCCCAGTTGTATTATATTAACGTGGGGTTCAAGGGGGTCAAAATTATATAGGCGCATTTTCGTGATGTCTAAGCGATCTACCAGTACTCAAGTTATGTCGGTTTCAGCTCGGCGTGGAAGATCTTTTTCGCCAAGCCCCGATGGGCGAGGTTGCAAACAAGGGACGTGTACTGGAAACGCGTTCGAAATTAGCCGTACGCAGTCAGTAATGGCTGCGCCTTTTGGTTCACTGCGATTAATACAGGTAAATGTAAACCTAAAGCAAGAACACTTGATTCCAGTCCTGAGTTCATCCAAAACATTACAATAACACACCCGTGTGACAAATCGCATTTTTCACATCTCAAAAATGGCTACTTTTCTGATGAAAATCTGTGATTTTTTCTTTTAAATACTGCAAGTATTGGCTGTGTGTGCTCGTTAGAACCCCCAAGCTATGTATTGGTTTATACACCCACCCTTAAACCCCAGTTTTCTCTATATATAGTAGGGTGTAGGGGAGGCGGTGTTCATTTCACGGACTTGTTCACGTGATGAACTGGTCAAGGCTTTTCTTTCACATTTTCCGGGCTCCCAATTTTCATCAACGTGCAGCACTGCTGATCTCCTAACTGATTTATCCTTATTGATAAATAGCACGCTATACTGCCGTATTCGACGTAATTACACTGTAAACGTGGGTTGTTTGAATCAAATTACGGTAGAAAACACCTTTCTGTGACACTTTTAAAACACGTGTTTGTGGTTTGACAAACACTGGTGTTTTAATCTAAAACATGAATAAAACACTGGTGTATTGCAAAAACACTTAAAACACGTGTTTTATTTGAAAATGTGTAACGCGTGTTTTCAGCCTTGTTACACTTTTAAAACACAAAAACACGTTTTCAGAGCGTCAGGTGTTTTATTTCCAAACATGCGTGTTTTACTGTACAGCATGCCAATAAATAAACCTGGAAATATTTTAGTTAAAATTAGTTATTAACTGAGTACTGAGTTATTTTTGAGCTCGCTAGCTCCATTAGATGAACATCTGCATGTGTTCAGGACATCGGGGATTAAAACTTGGGTCTTTCATGGAGCTTTGATCATTCAATCTTTCTGTGTTCATTCTCTCCCTATTGCCGACCTTAAGGAGAGCAGTGGTCAGTTGCCCGATTAAGAGAGTGTAAGTAGGATGACTGACCTTCTCAATATGACCTAAGTTCTTGACATGTGTCAAACTACAAGAAAATCAAGCTCCAACATTGCTGTAGAATTTAAATTTCTCATCTGCTAAAGTACTATGATCCATAAGAAAGACTGAACAAACAGTAATTATGTGTTTTTATTGCTGATTGCTGATTCAAGATTAATTCTCTGATTTCAAGGCCATGGTTAACCAAGATGGTCAAAAACCGGAGTGCCCAGAGAAAAACCATAAGATGCCAAGCTCTGCAACGGAAGCTCACGTATTTTGCCGGGTACTTGATGGATCCGGTTTTTGCCCATTTCTGATTAATGATCACCTCAATACCCGGCATCGGTAGCTCAGTTGGATGCGCGTCTGACTGGTGATCACGAAGATGCGGGCTAGATACCTCCTGGGGTCGGCAACATTCTTTCGTGGAGATTGATCATGAACTCTTTTCTATGTCATACTCTCCAGCTGATCCCAGAAGGGCATTTGTCAGTTTCTGGCGAAAGAATGTGCATCTCCTGACTTCGTTCCGAAGCCACACATACCTCACTAGGCAAATCCTAGGGCAGAGTCTATGTAACAAACCAGCGGCACTGTTTCCATCCCACTGCTGCCACCAATGAAGCGTATATATAAGCCGGGTCATCCACGAAGTCAAACAACGAGTAGGGTATATTTGCAACACACAACATGATGTCGCTCGTGGGAGCAGTCGTTCGCCGGAACAAAGTGTCCGTGGTGGGGACACTGGAAATTAGCAGTTGTAGATACAGAAAACCATAAAATTTGGGTTATCTTTGCATATTAATTTAAATGTATCGTGTTCTATTCTCTTCATTTGGGTCAAGCGAATAACAGTCGTCGTTTATTAAAAGTTATTTATTTTTATGACTGTTATGAAATTTGATAACGCCTCGCATTTTTGTTGAATAGTTGGCGTGCCATACTAAGTTATTTATAAGACTTTCAAGGGGCGTAACAAATCAAAACAAACACAAAAATCAACACTCTGCATATTTTGCAATAGTTTGGTTAATCACTTTAATTTTGATGAAAGGATTTCAATTAAAAATACATAAAAATATGCCTAACATAAAGTTTTATGAATCTATTCCAGTTTGTATTGGTGACAAAATATTTGCTGGTAATAAACCTTTTCATAGTTGAAATTATTTTGATACTATTAGTAAGTTGCGGTCCTCCACAGGAGTCAGCATATTGGCAGCCTAGGGAAAAGAGCAGTACCTACAACTAATCCCAGCTGGCGAACTGGGGGTAGGTAGCCCTTGGCGCCCGGTTACCTTAAAAACATCCGTCAGTCATCTATTTATTTTGCATAAGGACAAAGAAGAAGAACAACGTTGAATTCGAAGGGATGTTTTTTTATTGTATCGTGATCCCAAATGAATATCAAAGGAGTCAGTAAAATGTCCATTTAAAGAAGCATTTAACCCAGCTAATTAAGAATCAATTAGTCCTTACAAAAGAAACATTCTGACTAAAAGACAAAAATTATTCTATTGTGGAAGCAGGCTACAAACCGCATACAAATCCATGCACTTTCCACTTGTCTGAAGCAAAATAATCCGTAATCAAAATTTGCCGCATGACGTCAAATTAAACTGGAAATTTCTTCTGACGTAACGTCAACTTTCAACGTCATTTTCCACGGTTTACGCTGATACTCGTAACCGCTGATACTCGTTTTCAGCATTTCTTTTAGGGCTACTGATGAGGCCTTGATGGCCGAAACAAGCTTGTCTGGCCCAAACAACAAATGGATTCTGCTATTTTCGTTTTTGAATGCGTTCATGGTTCACGGTTCTCAAAGGGCATCCCTTTTAGCCTTATTTAATACACATGATTTAAAGCAAACTAGACATTTGAACAATTTCCTGCAATTGTTTTTAGCGATTGGTGGATTCTATACATGGACTCCTTTAATAGATTGTTCCCAGCAAGGACGATTTATATAGGTATGTTTAATAGACTGTTCCCACCAAGGACACTTTCTGTAGGTATGTTTTATAGACTGTTCCAAGCACATACACTTCTGTAGATATGTCTATAGACTGTTCCCAGCCCGGACAATTATATAGGTATGTTATATAGACTGTTCCAACCAAGGACACTTTTCGTAGTTATGGTTAGTAGACATTTTTCCAGCACGGACACTTTCTAAAGCTATCATTAAAAGACTGGTCCCAGCATGGACACTTTCTGTAGGTATATTTAAAAGACTGTTCCCACCACAGACACTTTCTGTAGTACGCTTCATAGTCTGTTCCCAGCACGGACACTTTCTGTAGCTATGTTTAAAAGACTGTTCCCATCAAGGACACTTTCTGTAGGTATGTTTAATAGATTGTTCCCAGCACGGACATTTCTGTAGATATGGTTAATAGACTGTTCACACCAAGGACACTTTCTGAAGGTATTTTAACAGATTGTTTGCAGCACGGATACTTCTGTTGGTATGTTTAATAGACTGTTCCCAACAAGGACTCTTTCTATACGTATGATTAATAAACTGTTCCCACCAAGGACACTTTCTGTAGCTATGTTTAATAGAATGTCCCCACCAAGGACACTTTCTGTAGCCGTTTTTAACAGACTGTTCCCACCAAGGACACTTAATGTAGCTATGTTTAATAGACTGTTCCAAGCATGGACACTTTTTGTAGCTATGTTTAATAGAATGTTCCCACCAAGGACACTTTCTGTAGCTATGTTTAATAGAATGTCCCCACCAAGGACACTTTCTGTACCCGTTTTTAACAGACTGTTCCCACCAAGGACACTTCATGTAGCTATGTTTAATAGACTGTTCCCAGCATGGACACTTTTGTAGCTATGTTTAATAGAATGTTCCCACCAAGGACACTTTCTGTAGCCATTTTTAACAGACTGTTCCCACCAAGGACACTTCATGTAACTATGTTTAATAGACTGTTCCCAGCATGGACACTATTGGTAGGTATGTTTAATAGGCTGTTTCCAGCACGGACACTTCTGTATATATGTTTAATAGACTGTTTCCAACAAGGACTCTTTCTATACGTATGTTTAATAAACTGTTCCCACCAAGGACACTTTCTGTAGCTATGTTTAATAGAATGTCCCCACCAAGGACACTTTCTGTAGCCATGTTTAATAGACTGTTGGCACCAAGGACACTTTCTGTAATTATGTTTAATGGACTGTTCCCGACAAGGATACTTTCTGTAGCTATGAATATTAGTCCAGCACGCACACTTCTGAAGGTATGTTCAATAGACGGACGGACACTCCTGTAGGTATGTTTAATAGACTGTTCCCACCAAGGACACTGTCTGAACCTATGTCAATTAGACTGTTCCCATCACGGAAACTTTCTGGAGCTATGATTTATAGACTGTTCCTAGCACGTTCACTTCTGCAGGTATGTTTAATAGACTGTTCCCAGCACGGACAGTTTCTGAAGCTATGTTCAATACACTGTTCCCACCAAAGACACTTGTTTCATATGTCGGTGGCTGGCAAAACGTATATGTGACGGGACAACACGAGGGAACCTCGAATCTATGTCCACTTGTGGGGCATTAACGCAAAGGAAATTCTAAGATACTTAGAATCCTTTACAATATTTATATGGAATAAGTCTAATATTTATAAACAACACTGGTTACATAATTTTACAAAGACAAACTTAAAGGGACAGTTGACTCGCAATCTATTCCACTTAGGTTAAGACAGAATGAAAATTAGTCTGGGTCCAATTAAATTTCTGTCTTAATACAAGTGGAATACACTTGAATCACACTTGAATTACACATGAAGTACACACACTCATTCACACCCTCACATACTTAACATAATGTTCTTTCTCCCTTCCCGTTGATGATAAGGACCTGATGAGTGTTTATGGCACCATAATGTTTTATATAAACTTTATATTAACCAGTATATTCACAGTAATGACTGTTTCACCAACCAGTTTTTGCCTCTGTGTTATACCGTGGCGATTACATCTATAGCTGCTCACCGCCATATAAAATGTAGTAACAGGGGTAGGGGACACATAAACCCCTTTACATCATTCTATACTCATCATCCATATAATCACTGCCTCATATCACTGATGCCTTATATCACTGATGCCTCGTATCACCGTTGTCTTATATCAATGACGCCTCATATTAACGATGCCTTATATCAACAATGCCTCATATCAATGATTGACGTCAGGTGAGCGATTCAGGCTGCAATGTTGATATTCTATACTACAGTATATAATTGCAACACGCAACACTATGACCTTGTCCGGAACAGTCCTTCGTGGGCGCATACTGTCCGTGTTGGGGACATTGCAGTTACACTTATAGAATATCAACATTGCAGCCTGAATCGCTCACCTGACGTCAATCATTGATATGAGGCATTGTTGATATAAGGCATCGTTAATATGAGGCGTCGTTGATATAAGACAACGGTGATACGAGGCATCAGTGATATGAGGCATCAGTGATATGAGGCAGTGATGATATGGATGATGAGTATAGAATGATGTAAAGGGGTTTATGTGTCCCCCACCCCTGTTACTACATTTTTTCGGCGGTGAGCAGCTATAGATGTAATCGCCACGGTATAACACAGAGGCAAAAACTGGTTGGTGAAACAGTCATTACTGTGAATATACTGGTTAATATAAAGTTTATATAAAACATTATGGTGCCATAAACACTCATCAGGTCCTTATCATCAACGGGAAGGGAGAAAGAACATTATGTTAAGTATGTGAGGGTGTGAATGAGTGTGTGTACTTCATGTGTAATTCAAGTGTGATTCAAGTGTATTCCACTTGTATTAAGACAGAAATTTAATTGCACTCCCAGACTAATTTTCATTCTGTCTTAACCTAAGTGGAACAGATTGCGAGTCAACTGTCCCTTTAAGTTTGTCTTTGTAAAATTATGTAACCAGTGTTGTTTATAAATATTAGACTTATTACATATAAATATTGTAAAGGATTCTAAGTATCTTAGAATTTCCTTTGCGTTAATGCCCCACAAGTGGACATAGATTCGAGGTTCCCTCGTGTTGTCCCGTCACATATACGTTTTGCCAGCCACCGACATATGAAACAAGTGTCTTTGGTGGGAACAGTGTATTGAACATAGCTTCAGAAACTGTCCGTGCTGGGAACAGTCTATTAAACATACCTACAGAAGTGAACGTGCTAGGAACAGTCTATAAATCATAGCTCCAGAAAGTTTCCGTGATGGGAACAGTCTAATTGACATAGGTTCAGACAGTGTCCTTGGTGGGAACAGTCTATTAAACATACCTACAGGAGTGTCCGTCCGTCTATTGAACATACCTTCAGAAGTGTGCGTGCTGGACTAATATTCATAGCTACAGAAAGTATCCTTGTCGGGAACAGTCTATTAAACATAATTACAGAAAGTGTCCTTGGTGCCAACAGTCTATTAAACATGGCTACAGAAAGTGTCCTTGGTGGGGACATTCTATTAAACATAGCTACAGAAAGTGTCCTTGGTGGGAACAGTTTATTAAACATACGTTTAGAAAGAGTCCTTGTTGGAAACAGTCTATTAAACATATATACAGAAGTGTCCGTGCTGGAAACAGCCTATTAAACATAGCTACCAATAGTGTCCATGCTGGGAACAGTCTATTAAACATAGCTACATGAAGTGTCCTTGGTGGGAAAAGTCTGTAAAAATGGCTACAGAAAGTGTCCTTGGTGGGAACATTCTATTAAACATAGCTACAAAAAGTGTCGATGCTGGGAACAGTCTATTAAACATAGCTAAATGAAGTGTCCTTGGTGGGAACAGTCTGTTAAAAACGGCTACAGAAGGTGTCCTTGGTGAGGACATTCTATTAATCATAGCTACAGAAAGTGTCTTTGGTGGGAACAGTTTATTAAACATACGTATAGAAACAGTCCTTGATGGAAACAGTCTATTAAACATATATACAGAAGTGTCCGTGCTGGAAACAGCCTATTAAACATACCTACCAATAGTGTCCATGCAGGGAACAGTCTATTAAACATAGTTACATGAAGTGTCCTTGGTGGGAACAGTCTGTTAAAAATGGCTACAGAAAGTGTCCTTGGTGGGAACATTCTATTAAACATAGCTACAAAAAGTGTCCATGCTGGGAACAGTCTATTAAACATAGCTACATGAAGTGTCCTTGGTGGGAACAGTCTGTTAAAACCGGCTACAGAAAGTGTCCTTGGTGGGGACATTCTATTAAACATAGCTACAGAAAGTGTCCTTGGTGGGAACAGTTTATTAAACATACGTATAGAAAGAGTCCTTGTTGGAAACAGTCTATTAAACATATAAACAGAAAGGTCCGTGCTGGACACAGCCTATTAAACATAGCTACAAAAGGTGTCCTTGGTGGGAACAGTCTATTAAACATAGAGCTCTACATGAAGTGTCCTTGGTGGGAACAGTCTGTTAAAAACGGCTGCAGAAAGTGTCCTTGGTGGGGACATTCTATTAAACATAGCTACAGAAAGTGTCCTTGGTGGGAACAGTTTATTAAACATACGTATAGAAAGAGTCCTTGTTGGAAACAGTCTATTAAACATATATACAGAAGTGTCCGTGCTGGAAACAGCCTATTAAACATAGCTACATGAAGTGTCCTTGGTGGGAACAGTCTGTTAAAAATGGCTACAGAAAGTGTCCTTGGTGGGAACAGTCTGTTACAAAACAGCTACAGAAAGTGTCCTTGGTGGGGACATTCAATTAAACATAGCTACATGAAGTGTCCTTGGTGGGAACAGTCTGTTAAAAATGGCTACAGAAAGTGTCCTTGGTGGGAACAGTCTGTTACAAAACAGCTACAGAAAGTGTCCTTGGTGGGGACATTCTATTAAACATAGCTACAGAAAGAGTCCTTGGTGGGAACAGTTTATTAAACATACGTACAGAAAGAGTCCTTGTTGGAAACAGTCTATTAAACATATATACAGAAGTGTCCGTGCTGGAAACAGCCTAATAAACATAGCTACAAAAGGTGTCCTTGCTGGGAACAGTCTATTAAACATAGCTACATGAAGTGTCCTTGGTGGGAACAGTCTGTTAAAAACGGCTGCAGAAAGTGTCCTTGGTGGGGACATTCTATTAAACATAGCTACAGAAAGTGTCCTTGGTGGGAACAGTTTATTAAACATACGTATAGAAAGAGTCCTTGTTGGAAACAGTCTATTAAACATATATACAGAAGTGTCCGTGCTGGAAACAGCCTATTAAACATAGCTACAAATAGTGTCCATGCTGGGAACAGTCTATTAAAAATAGCTACATGAAGTGTCCTTGATGGGAACAGTCTGTTAAAAATGGCTACAGAAAGTGTCCTTGGTGGGAACATTTTATTAAACATAGCTACTAAAAGTGTCCATGCTGGGAACAGTCTATTAAACATAGCTACATGAAGTGTCCTTGGTGGGAACAGTCTGTTAAAAACGGCTACAGAAAGTGTCCTTGGTGGGGACATTCTATTAAACATAGCTACAGAAAGTGTCCTTGGTGGGAACAGTTTATCAAACATACGTATAGAAAGAGTCCTTGTTGGAAACAGTCTATTAAACATATATACAGAAGTGTCCGTGCTGGAAACAGCCTATTAAACATAGCAACAAAAGGTGTCCATGCTGGGAAAGTCTATTAAATATAGCTACATGAAGTGTCCTTGGTGGGTACAGTCTGTTGAAAACGGCTACAGAAAGTGTCCTTGGTGGGGACATTCTATTTAACATAGCTACAGAAAGTGTCCTTGGTGGGAACATTTTATTAAACATACGTATAGAAAGAGTCCTTGTTGGAAACAGTCTATTAAACATATATAAAGAAGTGTCCGTGCTGGAAACAGCCTATTAAACATAGCTACCAATTGTGTCCATGCTGGGAACAGTCTATTAAACATAGCTACATGAAGTGTCCTTGGTGGGAACAGTCTGTTAAAAATGGCTACAGAAAGTGTCCTTGGTGGGAACATTCTATTAAACATAGCTACAAAAAGTGTCCATGCTGGGTACAGTCTATTAAACATAGCTACATGAAGTGTCCTTGGTGGGAACAGTCTGTTAAAAACGGCTACAGAAAGTGTCCTTGGTGGGGACATTATATTAAACATAGTTACAGAAAGTGTCCTTGGTGGGAACAGTTTATTAAACATACGTATAGAAAGAGTCCTTGTTGGACACAGTCTATTAAACATATATACAGAAGTGTCCGTGCTGGAAACAGCCTATTAAACATAGCTACAAATAGTGTCCATGCTGGGAACAGTCTATTAAACAAAGCTACATGAAATGTCCTTGGTGGGAACAGTCTGTTAAAAATGGCTACAGAAAGTGTCCTTGGTGGGAACATTCTTTTAAACATAGCTACAAAAAGTGTCCATGCTGGGAACAGTCTATTAAACATAGCTGCATGAAGTGTCCTTGGTGGGAACAGTCTGTTAAAAACGGCTACAGAAAGTGTCCTTGGTGGGGACATTCTGTTAAACATAGCTACAGAAAGTGTCCTTGGTGGGAACAGTTTATCAAACATACGTATAGAAAGAGTCCTTGTTGGAAACAGTCTATTAAACATATATACAGAAGTGTCCGTGCTGGAAACAGCCTATTAAACATAGCTACAAATAGTGTCCATGCTGGGAACAGTCTATTAAACATAGCTACATGAAGTGTCCTTGGTGGGAACAGTCTGTTAAAAATGGCTACAGAAAGTGTCCTTGGTGGGAACATTTTATTAAACATAGCTACAAAAAGTGTCCATGCTGGGAACAGTTTATTAAACATAGCTACATGAAGTGTCCTTGGTGGGAACAGTCTGTTAAAAACGGCTACAGAAAGTGTCCTTGGTGGGGACATTCTATTAAACATAGCTACAGAAAGTGTCCTTGGTGGGAACAGTTTATCAAACATACGTATAGAAAGAGTCCTTGTTGGAAACAGTCTATTAAACATATATACAGAAGTGTCCGTGCTGGAAACAGCCTATTAAACATAGCTACAAAAGGTGTCCATGCTGGGAAAGTCTATTAAATATAGCTACATGAAGTGTCCTTGGTGGGTACAGTCTGTTGAAAACGGCTACAGAAAGTGTCCTTGGTGGGGACATTCTATTTAACATAGCTACAGAAAGTGTCCTTGGTGGGAACATTTTATTAAACATACGTATAGAAAGAGTCCTTGTTGGAAACAGTCTATTAAACATATATAAAGAAGTGTCCGTGCTGGAAACAGCCTATTAAACATAGCTACCAATAGTGTCCATGCTGGGAACAGTCTATTAAACATAGCTACATGAAGTGTCCTTGGTGGGAACAGTCTGTTAAAAATGGCTACAGAAAGTGTCCTTGGTGGGAACATTCTATTAAACATAGCTACAAAAAGTGTCCATGCTGGGAACAGTCTATTAAACATAGCTACATGAAGTGTCCTTGGTGGGAACAGTCTGTTAAAAACGGCTACAGAAAGTGTCCTTGGTGGGGACATTATATTAAACATAGTTACAGAAAGTGTCCTTGGTGGGAACAGTTTATTAAACATACGTATAGAAAGAGTCCTTGTTGGACACAGTCTATTAAACATATATACAGAAGTGTCCGTGTTGGAAACAGCCTATTAAACATAGCTACAAATAGTGTCCATGCTGGGAACAGTCTATTAAACAAAGCTACATGAAGTGTCCTTGGTGGGAACAGTCTGTTAAAAATGGCTACAGAAAGTGTCCTTGGTGGGAACATTCTATTAAACATAGCTACAAAAAGTGTCCATGCTGGGAACAGTCTATTAAACATAGCTACATGAAGTATCCTTGGTGGGAACAGTCTGTTAAAAACGGCTACAGAAAGTGTCCTTGGTGGGGACATTCTGTTAAACATAGCTACAGAAAGTGTCCTTGGTGGGAACAGTTTATCAAACATACGTATAGAAAGAGTCCTTGTTGGAAACAGTCTATTAAACATATATACAGAAGTGTCCGTGCTGGAAACAGCTTATTAAACATAGCTACAAAAGGTGTCCAACCTGGGAAAGTCTATTAAATATAGCTACATGAAGTGTCCTTGGTGGGGACAGTCTGTTAAAAACGGCTACAGAAAGTGTCCTTGGTGGGGACATTCTATTAAACATAGCTACAGAAAGTGTCCTTGGTGGGAACAGTTTATTAAACATACGTATAGAAAGAGTCCTTGTTGGAAACAGTCTATTAAACATATATAAAGAAGTGCCCGTGCTGGAAACAGCCTATTAAACATAGCTACCAATAGTGTCCATGCTGGGAACAGTCTATTAAACATAGCTACATGAAGTGTCCTAGGTGGGAACAGTCTGTTAAAAATGGCTACAGAAAGTGTCCTTGGTGGGAACATTCTATTAAACATAGCTACAAAAAGTGTCCATGCTGGGAACAGTCTATTAAACATAGCTACATGAAGTGTCCTAGGTGGGAACAGTCTGTTAAAATGGCTACAGAAAGTGTCCTTGGTGGGAACATTCTATTAAACATAGCTACAAAAAGTGACCATGCTGGGAACAGTCTATTAAACATAGCTACATGAAGTGTCCTTGCTGGGAACAGTCTGTTAAAAATGGCTACAGAAAGTGTCCTTGGTGGGAACATTCTATTAAACATAGCTACAAAAATGGTCCATGCTGGGAACAGTCTATTAAACAAAGCTACATGAAGTGTCCTTGGTGGGAACAGTCTGTTAAAAATGGCTACAGAAAGTGTCCTTGGTGGGAACATTCTATTAAACATAGCTACAAAAAGTGTCCATGCTGGGAACAGTCTATTAAACATAGCTACATGAAGTGTCCTTGGTGGGAACAGTCTGTTAAAAACGGCTACAGAAAGTGTCCTTGGTGGGGACATTCTATTAAACATAGCTACAGAAAGTGTCCTTGTTGGGAACAGTTCATTAAACATACGTATAGAAAGAGTCCTTGTTGGAAATAGTTTATTAAACATATATACAGAAGTGTCCGTGCTGGAAACAGCCTATTAAACATAGCTACAAAAAGTGTCCATGCTGGGAACAGTCTATTAAACATAGCTACATGAAGTGTCCTTGGTGGGAACAGTCTGTTAAAAATGGCTACAGAAAGTGTCCTTGGTGGGAACATTCTATTAAACATAGGTACAGAAAGTGTCCTTGGTAAGAATAGTCTATTAAACATAGCAACAGTAAGTGTCCATGCTTGGAACAGTCTATTAAACATAGCTACAGAAAGTGTGCTTGGTGGGAACTTCTTATTAAACATACGTATAGAAAGTGTCCTTGTTGGAAACAGTCTATTAAACATACCAACAGAAGTATCCGTGCTGCAAACAATCTATTAAAATACCTTCAGAAAGTGTCCTTGGTGTGAACAGTCTATTAACCATATCTACAGAAATGTCCGTGCTGGGAACAATCTATTAAACATACCTAAAGAAAGTGTCCTGGATGGGAATAGTCTATTAAACATAGCTACAGAAAGTGTCCGTGCTGGGAAAAAATTATGAAGCGTACTACAGAAAGTGTCCGTGGTGGGAACAGTCTTTTAAATATACCTATAGAAAGTGTCCATGCTGGGACCAGTCTTTTAATGATAGCTTTAGAAAGTGTCCGTGCTGGAAAATGTCTACTAACCATAACTACGAAAAGTGTCCTTGGTGAGAACAGTCTATTTAACATACCTATATAATTGTCCGGGCTGGGAACAGTCTATAAACATACCTACAGAAGTGTCTGTGCTTGGAACAGTCAATAAAACATACCTACAGAAAGTGTCCTTGGTGGGAACAGTCTATTAAACATACCTATATAAATTGTCCTTGCTGGGAACAATCTATTAAAGGAGTCCATGTATAGAATCCACCAATCGCTAAAAACAATTGCAGGAAATTGTTCTAATGTCTAGTTTGCTTTAAATCATGTGTATTAAATAAGGCTAAAAGGGATGCCCTTTGAGAACCATGAACCATGAACGCATTCAAAAACGAAAATAGCAGAATCCATTTGTTGTTTGGGCCAGACAAGCTTGTTTCGGCCATCAAGGCCTCATCAGTAGCCCTAAAAGAAATGCTGAAAACGAGTATCAGCGGTTACGAGTATCAGCGTAAAACGTGGAAAATGACGTTGAAAGTTGACGTTACGTCAGAAGAAATTTCCAGTTTAATTTAACGTCATGCGGCAAATTTTGATTACGGATTATTTTGCTCCAGACAAGTGGAACGTGCATGGATTTGTATGCGGTTTGTAGCCTGCTTCCGCAATAGAATAATTTTTGTCTTTTAGTCAGAATGTTTCTTTTGTAAGGACTAACTGATTCTTAATTAGCTGGGTTAAATGCTTCTTTAAATGGACATTTTACTGACTCCTTTGATATTCATTTGGGATCACGATACAATAAAAAACATCCCTTCGAATTCAACGTTGTTCTTCTTCTTTGTCCTGATGCAAAATAAATAGATTGTATTGTATGGTAAAGTTTAAGCATTTTACGTCCGCTACGGTCAGGCGCGTTAGCATAGCCCCACAACAAAATAAATAGATTGACTGACGGTTGTTTTTAAGGTAACCGGGCGCCATGGACACATAGGGCCTACCTAAATAAATAGAATGGAATGGAAGTAGTTTGTAAGGTAACCGGGCGCTATAAGCACATAGGGGCTACCCCCAGATCGCCAACTGGGTTTAGTTTTCTGGTACTGCTCCTATCCCCTGGCTGCCAATGTGCCGACTCCTGCCAATTCGACAGTTATCGGCTAGCCGTTCGGGAGTGAAGTGGCTTCATTCGCGGAGGATGTGGGAAGCAGGTCAGTCCCGCTTTCCAATCCCCCCGCTCAGGATGTCTTGGAGGCACAAACGCACCCAATATGAAGCGTTTGTCCTGTTAATTGAGCAGTCCTCTGGCGATGTTTTTGAATTTTGAGTGCAGAAACAGTCCAATAGTCGGGCTCTAGAATGTGATGACATTTTGCCAATTCCGGCTGTAAATGTGTCAGTGCACAGCCCTTTGTCTGGCCGAAGAAAAAAGCTTCGCATGCATTATCGGATGTTCGGCTTCCATTATTCTCTACCCCCACCCCTGACATGGTAGAGAAAACGCCTACGGGCACGGTGCTTGCTAAAGGGTGATAATGCATGAAATTTTGAATTTAGAACGGCAATCCAAAGTGAGCCAGGAAGGGTTACTATTAGACCAGCCAATTCCGGCTATTGCAAAATGTCCTAGTACCCGTGCTCTGTGAAGAGTTGTGTGGTTGTGGGGAAGGCGATGTTGAGGCTAATCAGCCATTATGCAATTCCGCTATTGATTAATTTTGATAGGTCTTCCTAAATGGCTTTTTTAAGGGTCTTTCTATTCCAAATCCCTAGCAAAGGTTGGTTATTACCGTTGCCCCGCCTTATAAATTATTATGCGCGTGACCTTATCTGGGTGAGTGTGCTCCGTTCCGGCAAGCTGCTGTGCCTTCGCTTTGCACACATCCAGATATTCATCAGATGGGTGCCCATGCGGGGGGCCCCGGTGTGGCCTCTCGCTTTGGTTCCCATGTGATGTCATCTCTGTAGCTGTTCTACATGAGATGTTTACCTGAAAATGAAATTGTGGTTAGTTATTTGGGGCCCCAAGGGAAAGTTCTAGTCATCACTTTTCAGTTGGGTTGGCTCTGGTACTTATCCAAACCCCGGTCGGACAGCGCCGTTGGCGCTATTCGCCGTGATCCGGATTCGTACCGTGTGTCAACCTTCAGTTTGGGCTCCCAACTGTACCTGTGGAAGAGAAAGCAAGGTTATTAATTCGCTGCCAGTTATTGCTGGAAGAGAAGCGCCACCTGACCTACCATTGTGGCTTCTTAAGTGCCACGTCTTTTTTGAGCATGATAAGCACGAGGTCGGGTCGCGTTCAAAAGGGTAAAAACTTGAACCCTTTGACCACGGTCCGACCCCTTTCCGGAGTCTTCTTTCGCGGAGGATGTGGAAAGCAGGTCAATCCCGTCTCCAATGCCCCCGCTCAAGATGCCTTGGAGAAGTGGTCAGGTGGCTTTGTTAATACAATATTCAGGGCTATGGGGGCGACAAGTCTTCATAGTGGGGGTGGCTCTCCCCCATGCACCCGAGGACACCAGTTCGCTTTCCCAGTGACGGCCAGTCCGCCCAAGATGGGGGAATCATGTCACCAGGTTCGCTACTCCCGGTGTACTCAGGGACATGGGTGTAGGGCCCCGTGATTGGTTCAGATATCCGCAGTGGTTTCCTTTTGTCGCCCCTATGCCCTAGAGACATCAATATGTTTAATACATTTAACAAGGTAACTCCCCTGGGACTGCTCTCCATGTGTCGGCATGGGGTCCATGCGGGGCGCTCCTAAGTGCAAAGCTCATGTGCCGCAACCACAGCGCCCCGCCCTGGTCCGTCCGCCACGGGTTCAAGCGAGCCCAGAGGGGATAATTTGGGCTACGGGGTTTCCTTTTGGTGCGCCCGTGCCCTTGTAGTACTGTATGAATATGGGATATTCTGGTATGGGTGGGGATATAGCAATGGGTGGGATGGGTGACTGCCTTAGCGCGGTGTGGTGATATTGAGTTTTAGATTATGTCCCAATACTCAGTGGCCTTTAGAAATTTTCTGATCGCCTCGGCTATGGCCGGGGAGTCTTTTGATGGAAGTGAGAGTAGGTCTTGGAGGTGTACCGATTTGTAACCAAGTTCGAACATGGTAGCCTTTAGTTCTTCGCGGGCTTGGACGTTTTCTTCGCATTCAAAGAAAATGTGTTGGACTGTTTCAAGTTCATAGTTATCGCATTTACGGCATATTCCCGTTGTTCTCCCGAGTTGAGTGGGGTCTGCATTTAAGCCGGTATGATTGAATCTAAGGCGGGAGAGCACTACGTCTAGTTTTCGGTTATTGCTATGTTGGTGGGCACTTGTCCCTACTGTTGGCTGGAGGAGTTTGTAGTGCTTTCCAGTTTTAGATGGGTTTTTGTCCCATTGTTCCTGCCATTTTTTATTTATGGCTGTACTTATGATGGAGTATATTTCCCGTTTTGCTGGGAGGGTTTTGTCTTTAAAACCTATGGATAATGCTAGTTTAGCTGTTTCGTCGGCCGCCTCATTACCGGGGATGCCGACATGAGAGGGGATCCAGTCAATTTCAATGCTTTGACCTTCTGATTTTATTTTGTCCAGTTTGGTCAGTATTTGATCTACTTTGTCAGGACGGGTTTTTGATTTGCCTGACTGTAGGGCTTGAATAGAACTAAGGCTGTCTGTGAGGATAACTGCTTTGGGAATTTCAGCGGTAATGGCCCATTCGATGGCCCATTGGATGGCTATCAGTTCAGTTGTGAATACTGAGAGGTTGGGGTTGGTTCTGAATGGTACATGTAGATCTCTCTCAGGGACTACGTATGCGGCACCGGTTTTTCCTATTGAGGGGTCCTTACTACCGTCTGTGTAAATATGGGTTTTACCGGCATGTTTAGAGTTTATATGGTTGATGCTGATTCTTTTCATATGTTCAGGAGTATTTTCATTTTTCTTCCCTAGGGTATGTTTAAGGGCACAGGTAGGGGGGGTATGTCTGAGATCCCATTTGGATCTATACCGGGGGGGGGGGGGGTTGTATTTCCCTGGGTATGTTGTGTTCTATTATGAGTTCACGAACTTTTTTACAGTAAGGATTATAGTTCTTGGCTCTTCGGCATGTGAAGGTTCCGTGATCTGTTAACAGATCATTTATCGGTAGAGATTCGCCTAGGGGGGACGATCTAGCCCAGTATTTAAGTATTAGTTCTTCCCTACGCAGGTGCAGCGGTTTGATTCCACATTCGACCTCAAGTGCATTGATCGGTGTTGAGCGGGGGGCCCTAGTAGCGATTCTGAGGGCTTGGTTTTGGATCATATTTAAGGGCTTGAGGGTGTTATCTGTTGCGGAGTTGTAAGCTTGTGCAAATAAATAGATATACCGCAACTTACTATTAGTATCAAAATAATTTCAACTATGAAAAGGTTTATTACCAGCAAATATTTTGACACCAATACAAACTGGAATAGATTCATAAAACTTTATGTTAGCCATATTTTTTATGTATTTTTTAATTGAAATCCTTTAATCAAAATTAAAGTGATTAACCAAACTATTGCAAAATATGCAGAGTGTTGATTTTTTTGTTTGTTTTGATTTGTTACGCCCCTTGAAAGTCTTATAAATAACTTAGTATGACACGCCAACTTCTATAAGTGTGACTGCAATGTCCCCAACACGGACAGTATGCGCCCACGAAGGACTGTTCCGGACAAGGTCATAGTGTTGCGTGTTGCAATTATATACTGTAGCAAGCAACACGGGCACCCATCCAGGTACTAACCACTATCTCCGTTGCTTAACTTCGTGAAAAAGCCAACGACTCTACCTGCGTCGCTAAAAGAGCCAGCTCCTACAGCAAGGCTGTAGAAGTGGTATTTATCCATATAACCGTTACATTTGCTTCCAGTTATGTGGGACTTTTAATCAACGTTGAGATGCCAACCAATAAGACTTGTATGCATTAGATGTGGCTCGCACCACTTTGCCTGGACAGACTAAGTCCCAAGCACCAGACCTCCTGTACGGTAAGTTTCTGCATGGAAGCACCGTGCCCCGATGGTTGGGGATTGATCTTTATCAGAAAGACTGGAGTAGAAAATCAAAACATGAATCCTTGAACTGCCACACCATAACTGTGCCAATGTTGCTCTACCAACATAAGATCACAAACTCATAGCATGTCTGGAGCATATTCACACTTCTTTACACTTAATTATAAATTGTTCGTTAGTACTAGTTAGTACTAACTGAGGCAAGTCAGTTGGTTATTTTTTTTACAAAGAATTTTCCGTTACATTCAAATTTTGGACTCGGTCGTCCTGACTCTACAAAATGAAGTGCATATTCACAGAGAGGCAAGTTATACAAGCAGTGCCAATAACTAGCAATGGACGTGTGCTTAAAAATGGAAAGTACTCTTTTGAGCCTGGGAATATTCAAATTTCCATGTTCCAAACTTTGAGCCACTGAATTAAGCACAGTTGTGAATCGGCTGCACGGTGCTTCCACGTGTATGTAGGCCACTACTCATACTTACCTATACTTTTGAGTTCTGTGAAATAAATTTATTGGTGATGAGTCTTGATGACCGACTTTTTCTTCTGCCTACAGCCATCCCATGATTTTTGTACATTCAATACCAGTGAAGAGGCCATTTATATCAAATGTTCAGTAACAGGAAGCCAACCTTTTTTAAAGTTGTTTCACCAATTGTATCATGTTTATCTCTCAGAGTAAATGTACTTCCATCGTAAATATGCATTTACAAAAACCAAACATATCTTAGGGACAGGAACTTTAACAGAATCCGAGTGTCTGTATGTGTACCAATGTATGAGCGTATAATGCGAATGTGACTATTTAATTCAGCAATATTAAGATTTGTCAAGAGAAATAACTTCTGATAGCCTTAAGTCAGCATTATCAAGTGGAAGTATTTAAATTTGCAATAGTGAAATTCTTCTAAACTCTGTGTGATTGATTAATAGATTGTTTTGGGTTTAAAGACACATCTATCTTTGTGGTCATTCTGTGTCCTCTCCCAAAGAAAGAGAGAAAAGAGATAGTGAGGTACGGAGGAGAAAGAGGAAAATGAATGGCATTGTAGAAACAGAAGAAATAACAACATTCCCCATCTAATTGTACCTGCTGCAAGGACAGCAAGCCTTGTCCAACTGAGAGCCAAAATAATAATGACTCCATACAGCCACAGTGACGCAAGATACATCGTTATATGTCACCTTTGCCCAAACTTGGAGTAAATTCCAATGTACAATACAGTGCACCTGTCGCATGTTTTAACCTGTGCAACCCCGCGTAGAGGGGGCATGATAAAAAGGTTTCTTCTACATTACAACCGGTCTAAAACTGATTGCCTGCAATAGATTCTGACAAATTTTTGTTTGTATAAGAGTTTAACGGATATGTCAGAACTATTTAGGTCATTATAAGCCAGTCAGTTTAACTATCCACATATTTCCTGGGTAGACTTTTACACATGCAGTAAACCAGTACAGTGTTCACTCTTTCGCCAGAAACTGACAACTGCTCTTCTCGAATCAGCAGAAGGGAGATTTGTTTGTTTGTTTGTTTGAGGTTTAATGTCCCCGTCAACACTGTATAGGTCATTTTGGTGACGTTGCTTCCAATTTTGTGCGACTTTTTCCTGACATCGAGATGAAATGACTATCGCCCAATGAAACCAAAAGGGTTTATAAGCCTGGACGATCAGACACGCACCGCTTTTCCTGGGCAGGCTTAGGTCCTCTAAGCGGTTTACCAGTACTCGTGTGCGGCCGATTCAGCTCCTCGTGGAAGCATCATTCAGCCCATCTATTTCGTCAAGCCCCAATCGGCGGGGGCCGAGCAGAAGGGAAAGAATGACTGAGAAAATATTTCTTGATCAATCTCCAAGAAAGAATGTTTCCGACCCTGGCAGGTATCCAACCATGTCCTCCTGAACACCGATCAGACTCGCATCCGATTGTGCTACCAAGGCCGATAGATAGATAGACAGATCTTGGATTTTTCGAATAAAATGTAGAGCTAAAAAGTGAAAACTTATTTTATAAGCTTTTCGTCAACAACAAAAGGCTCCGGGATTGTTTTCAATCTTATTAACATGATGTTACAAATTTCTGTAAAGCAAAATATCTTTCCTTGGCTTAATGCATGTACAAGGGTGACGTCATTAATGGCATTCCAAAAAGCTCTTATTAATCATTCTTGATACAGACGTTGGGTGTCATCAAATGAGAAAACGCAACGCTGTCCACAAACTCAAAGCATGTCTGAGCATATTCACACTTGTTTACGTTTATGTACATATTCAACACACAGATCATCATCTGAGATGCTGCGTCAACACTGTTTAGGTCATTCTGGCGACGGTGCTTCCAAATTTGTGAGATCTTAACTCTACATTGAGATGAAATGACACCCCAAGCGCTGCCACCCAAGGAGAGTGCAGTACATGTATCTAGTGATGATCAGACTCGCACCACTTTGCCTCGCCAGGCTAAGACCTGAGGAAATGTCCAAGTATGACAGACTCGGTACGTATATGAAGATAAATAGATAGACGTTCCAAGCGGTTTGCAAGTACTTATATGCGGTCAGTTTCATGTCAGTCTGTGTGAAGCACCAGCCCTGCCGACCTCGGTAGCTCAGTTGGATGCGCGTATTGACTGGTTATCAGGAGGATGCTGGTTGGAATACCTGCATACCTATGATACCTCCCTCATCAGGAGATCAGGAGGGAAACACCATTTTGATGCTAATTTTTGCCCAATTTATGCTGAATTTTGGTAAAATTTCGGAGTCTCTCTCATTTGAACTGAGAATTTTTCTATATTTTCATTACATCTCCCTCATCACAATGGCAAATCTCCCTCTTACAGATCACAAATTTATCACAGGTATGTACCTGCCAGGGCTGGCAACATTCTTTTGTTGAGATTGATCAATGATTGATTGATTTGAGGTTTAACGTCCCCGTCAACACTGTATAGGTAATTTTGAAGACGCTGCTTCTAATTTTGTGGGACTTTTACCCGACATTTAGATGAAATGACATCTCAGGCCCTGTCGCCCAATGAAACCAATAGGGTTTATAAGCATGGACGGTTCGACTCGCACAGCATTACCTGGGCAGGCTTAGATCCTCAAAGCGGTTTACATGTACCAGATCTCGTGTGCGGTCGAATTTTAGTTCAGCGTGGAAGCATCATGCAGCCCATCTATTTCTTCAAGCCCCGATGAGCGGGGGGAGGGGGGGGGGCAATAAGAGATCATGAAATCTTTTCTACGGTCATTCTCGCCCTTCCGCCAATTCAAGAAGGGCAGTTGTCGGTTTCTGGCAAAAGAATGTGCACTGTACTGGTTAACCGCTTACATATAAGCCTGCCCAGCAAAATTCTGGAAAGGTAGACTGTCCGGCTCAAAAATGACCCAAAATACTGTTGAATGGGCCGTTAAACTCCAATACAAACAGCCCAAAAATCATGCAGCCCTATCTATTTATTCAAATGGCCATTGTTTTCTCTAAAGACCTGAAACATGTATTTTACAAGATTTGGCACATGTAGCTGAAAACCGCAATCAAATGAATAGCATACTACCGTTGGTAACAAAAATTAACCCACCCACTTATACTTGTGATAGTTCACAAATTTCAACACTCAACAGGCAGTGAAAAAGAAAACTATGCGGCAGGTTACGAGTTCTTACGGGGGATTTACAATGGAAGCACAAGTGTTTAAGAAAATACATGTAAATTCAGCTTCCGGAAGTTTCGTTGATCTTCCTGGTAGAAAACGCGGCCATTAAAACCTCATTGTCTGTGTAGGTGCTTGACTTCGCCAATATCCTCTTCCACAAGCCTCTAAGTAAGCATGATTAACACATTTAAAAATGTATATATACATAAATAAGATATTGGAATTAAATATTTTAAACTTTTATGATATACTGTTATCAGTTACAAAATAAAATATCCAATTTGGCATTATAAAATAATTTTGGATATAAAGTATCCAGATCACGTGACCAAGTCGGTGTTCCCTGCGAAACACCCTGAAAACACCTACCGTTTACAAAAAATTGTCATGGAATGTAAAAATGCAGTAAAGGCCTTGACATTTATTTTAACCCCACCAAAACCCCGGGCTTTGTCAGAAACACGAATATGCAATGATACAACCAAATGACAGCCGTTCAGGCCTTTTACCAAAAAGCCCATTCAATTTTGTCATGATAGGTTTTGTTTGTCTATTTTCAGGGATATGGTGAACTTATTTTTATATATTTTTACATCAATTTATCATATCATTATGTAATCTAGTTACCCATACCAAGAAAACTATTCCGAAACAAGATTTTGTTTTGGGTGCTAGGTGGTATAGTTTATCAACGACCTTTGAGAGTTCAACGTTCACGCGTGGTAAGACTATTCCGTGTGTAAGGGGACGCATGTTTTGGATTTCTTTTTGAACCGAATTTTAAAATTATAAATAAGTTTTTTTAATAATGCAAATATTTAGAAGTCGTGGCCAAGTGGTTAGTATGATGCAGTACGAATCTCAGTAAAATTACATCCCCAAATGTAAAATCCCAACTGAAGGCGACTTACCTAAAACACGGAGTAGTCCAAAATTAAAATTGCAGTCACGTCTCACTGCGTTTTGAAAGACCATATACACATATAAAACAAGACGCGTTTTAGTAGGAAACATCCACACCAAAACATTTAAACGTCTACAAAACGCACGTGTTTATCTGAAAAAATACCGGTGTTTTATTAAACAACACCCTTAAAACGCGTGTCGTGTTTTACCAAATTTACAGTATATCGCACTTACTGTGAGTACATTTTGAACTCATTAGGAAAACACGCCAATTCAAATACACTGTAAATTTTATCGCCGAAAAAAAAAACGAATAAATTAAGATGAAAAATTGTAATATTTTTCTTATTTCTGCTCAAAATATAGATTTGGAATACACGTTAGAACCGCCTCAGCGAGGCAGTTCCAACGAGTACCGACAAATTATATTTTGGGGCAGAAATAAGAAAAATGTTTTTTTTTTCTTATTTCTGCTAAAATATAGATTCAGAATACACGTTAGAACCGCCTCAGCGAGGCGGTTCTAACGAGTACCCACAATGTATATTTTAGAAAATACAGATTGTGAATACACGTTAGAACCGCCTCAGCGAGGCGGTTCTAACGAGTACCCACAATGTATATTTTAGAGCAGAAATAAGAAAAAATTAGCTTTACCCCTTTACCATATAAACGTGGGGTTCAAGGCGTCAAAATTATATAGGCCATGTATTCGTGATGTGAACTTCGCGTCTTGAAATTACCCCTAGTTTTGTCTGCATATGAGCTGAAATTTTTTCTCGGCTTCTCTTAAGATTTGCAAGGAAATGCCTAAATCATACAAAAGTTAACTCTTTGCCAAGGGTCGGTCCAGTTACAGGCATTTTTACCTCGTCTAGGTCATGACTATTCAACGAAGTTAATCATCACCACGTGAACAAGTCCGTGAAGGGAAGACCCCCATTAACCCCATTTATATAGAGAAAACTGGGGTTTATGAGGGTATCTATTACAGAGGACCCTCGTTATAACGACAGTATTTGTTCCCTATTATTGTGCTGTTATAATGAATTTGCCGTTAAAAAGAATCCCAGTTAGGATTATGATAGGTAATAAAAGGCCTTTTCCCCATTATTTCTCCAAGAAACAAATGTTATAGACATTCGTTAGAATCGCCTCGGTGAGGCGATTCTAACAAATATCTATAACATTTGTTTCTTGGAGTAATAGATTACAAGACCCTTTCATGTCTATGAACTCGATTTGTGCATTTCCAACCCAAGGGGAGCCCACGACGCTCGGAACCGAGGCTAAGCCTTTACCTAAGTAGTCAGTCCATTCAAATTGCTGTTATAATGAGTTTTGCCGTTATAACGAATGTCGGTATAAAGAGGGTTGACTGTATTTCCCTATTTTTGCTCTAAGACATACGTTGTGGGTACTCGTTAGAACCGCCTCATTGGTTCTAACGAGTACACACAACCTATGTTTTGAGCATTTATAAGAAAAATATGAAGGATTTTCGGCAGAAAAGTAGCAATTTTGGAGATGTAAAAAATGTAGTATGTCGTAAGGGCGAGTCATGGGGTGGTCTATATAAAGGTGATAGTTTGATATTTTATGTGTCGTTTATTTTGTGAGTATTATTTGTTTTAGTAGCCTGCGCACATGCACATAACGATAACACACCCGTGCATCATAATGCATTTTTTGTAAATCTCCAAAACAGTCAATTTTCTGACGAAAATTTGTTATATTATTCTTATTTATATTCAAAACATAGATTGTGGGTGCTCGTTAGAACCGCCTCATTGAGGCGGTTCTAACGAGTACCCACAACCTATGTCTATGAGCAGAAATAAGGAAAATAATGTATACCCCCCTAAACCCCAGTTTTCTCTATATAAAGTGGGGTGTAAGGGGGTCTTCATTTCACGGACTTGTTAGCGTGATGTTTGACAAATATAAATGGTCCTGTTCTCGTGGGTCAGTCCTTAAATCACCATTGACTCATTTAACCTATTTTCATTACATATTCCGGCCCCCGCCCATAGGGGCTTGAAGAAATATATGGGCTGCATGATGCTTCCACGCAGAGCTGAATCTGGCCCGCACACTAGTACTGGTAAACCGCTTAGAGGATCTAAGCCTGTCCAGGACCGCGGTGCGAGGCGGACCGTCCATGCTGATAAATCCTATTGGTTTCATTGGGCGAAGGGCTTGAGAAGTCATTCCATCTCAATGTCGGGTAAAAGTCCCACAAAATTGGAAGCAACGTCTCCAAAATGACCTTTACAGTGTTGACGGGGACGTTAAACCTCAAATCAAACAAACAAATCATTACATATTCATTTATAATAAAAAACAATAGAAACAATTGGCGTCTATTAATGGCAGATTTTTTTAGCTTTAAAAACTGGGGAAGCGTTCCTTTTAAAAAGGAAACTATGATAAAAATTGTATCAATTTAATCAGGTTATCTTCACGTAGGTTCCCAAGAACCTGCAAAATTTCAAGAGACTAGCCCTATCGGTTCTTGAAATATTTTGCTAAAAAGCTTTTCCTATAACCAAATGCCTGAGTCCATAAAGAGGCATAATGTGGTCATTTGTTTTATAAGATTACACCAAAATATAATCAGATCATCATCACATTAGTTCCAAAGAGCCTGCAAAATTTCAAGAGCCTAGCCCTAGTACATTTATTTCTTGAGATATTTTGCTTGCAATTTTCAAATTGTTAAAAGAAAATTACACTAAAATCTAAATCAGATCATCTTCATATTGGTTCCAAAAGAGCCAGCAAAATTTCAAGAGCCTAGTCCTAGCGATTCTTGAGATATTTTGCTTACAAGCTTACCCTTTGCCAAAAATGCCTAAGTCTACAAAGAGTCATAACTCTGCAAACAGACGTCTGACTGAAAAGAAAAAAAAATATGGTTCTGCTATTTTTTTTCATAAGCAATCCACATATGAAATTGCATAACCCTAACATATATGACTCCTGAGATATGATACACATCATATATAGCGTGACGGATGGACCATCACGAAAACACGCCTTTATGATTCTGACACCCTGGAACCCCACTGTTATATAGTAAATCTGGGGTTTACAGGGGTAAACCTTATTTTCTTATTTCTGCTCTAAAATATAGATTGTGGGTACTCGTTAGAACCGCCTCGATGAGGCGGTTCTAACAAGTGCCCATCATCTATATTTTGAGCAGAAATAAGAAAAATATCACAATTTTTCATCTTAAGATTTTCATTTTTTTCGGTGATAAGGGTAGCAATGTATTTGTATAGGCGTGTTTGCAGTCACATTATCCTGACACTGGGTCGACCAGTCCTAGCTCTACCCCTTACATCTGAGTGCCAAGCGAGGAGCACCTAGTACCCTTCTTCTACGACTTTGGTCACCATGTCGCGGCCCGGGGTCGAACCCATGACCTCCAGTTCCCCGGAGCGGACACTCTACCAACTGAGCTATCGGGGCCGGTTGTATATCTGTATACCGCGGGGATTTGTTTGTTTGTTTGATTTAAGGTTAAACGTCCCCGTCAACACTGTAAAGGTCATTTTGTGGACGCTGTTTCCCATTTTGTGGGACTTTTTCCCGACATTGAGATAAAAAGACATCTCAAGCCCTGCCGCCCAATGAAACCAATAGGATTTATAAACATGGACGGTCCGACTCGCACCGCTTTGCCTGGGCAGGCTAACCCTCTAAGCTGTTTACCAGTACTCGTTTGCGGGTCGGATTCAGCTCTGCGTGGAAACATCATGCAGCCCATATATTTCTTCAAGCCCCGATGGGCGGGGGCCGTTAAGTATACCGCGTGGAACAAATGCCTGGACATTAACCATAACTGTGAAAAGCAACAGAACTCGACCATCCATCACGTGAACAAGTCCATGAAATGAAGACCCCCTAAACCCCACTTTATATAGAGAAAACTGGGGTTTACGGGGTATTCATTATTTTTCTTATTTCTGCTCCAAGACATAGATTGTGGATACTCGTTAGAACCGCCTCAATGACGCGGTTCTAACGAGTACCCACAATCTTTATTGAGGAAAAAGAAATAAGAAAAAATATCACAATATTTAATCTTAATTTTTTTTTTCGCGGTATAGTTTACAATGTATTTGTATAGGCGTGTTTTCGTAATGACCACGAGTAACAAAACCATATAGGCACAAAAAGGTCGCGGCCCGCTGCCAAAAGCCACAAAACCACTCGGAAAAAAGGGTATAAACTACCGGGATTTCCGCGTCTACATGGTACATCTGTATACGCGGGGGAACAAATTCCTGGACATTAATCATAACTGTGAAAAGCAACAGCATTCGACCATCAAAAACAGCTTTCGTGTCATCTTTCGCCGATTAGTGTCCAAAACAAACTGAGCCGATGCACGACAAAACCTTCAATAAGACATGTGCGCACAACGAAGACTAAGATCAGCCTGCGCATCCGCGCAGTCTGATCAGAGTCTTCGTTTCGCTCTCTAAGGGTTGCTAAGGGCCCAATGCTTCTCTATGCAGCAAGAGAAGTCTTTAGTTAGACTATATGGATGCACAGGCTGATCTGAGTCTTCACTGGGCGCACATGTCGTATTGTAGGTTTTGTCGTGCGCTGGCTCAATTATTATGATGAAAATTCTTGACAAACGGTGTAAAGGTCAGTGTAGCCACACAATGATAAAAAGAAAGCAACGTATCAAATCAGATACGCACGTGCATTTACGCCGTCTGAAAATGTAGGGCCTAATTGCCATAAATATCTTCTTCTCATTCACCATAGGCCGTATTTGTTGCGCATGCAAACAATGATTTCTCATTTGAGGCTACATGTACGCATCAGGAATGTTTCCCTGTAGTCAGGGCCCTTTTCTCATTGCGCAGCACATCTTGTCAAAAATTATAATGAATGGCTCTTAACAGCACTATAATAGGAACGGTGTAAACTGTCTGTAACGTCTTTTTCTATCTGCGCTGTACCCTTGAAGCACCGTTTTTTTAAGAACGCAATGCAGTCTCTTTCCTTGGCGATTCTTTTTGGAGTTTTTGTGACATGCGCACATGCTCAGGCTCCTGGGACGAACACAGGTTTGCCAAGGACTGCTCCAGTGGTATCTTCAGCGCCAATGAAGCAGCCACAACAACAACTACCCGTGACGTCACAAGTATCTGCTAATGCTTGGCAGAGAGGACAGATGCCATTGGACTCTCCGAGTTTTACCAACAGGCTTACAAACATGCTCGTATTGCACGGTAAGGTCTTTATATAAGGTCTATGCAATCTAAATGTATGTAACCACTGTAAAAAGTCCGTGTAACATCAGGAAAACAAACCTATATAAATTGGACCACCTTGATCCCAACTTTTAGATAGTAAAACTGGGGGTAAACCTTATTTTTCTTATTTCTGCTCAAAATATAGAGTGTAGGAAATCGTTAGAAGCGCCTCGACGAGTCGGTTCTAACGTGTACCCACAATCTATATTTTGAGAAGAAATAAGAAAAATATCACAAATTTTCATCTTTAAATTTTCGATTTTCGGCGGTGAAATTTACAATGTATTTGTATAGGCACGTTTTCGTAATGTGAACACCCGTGTAATTCCCATTTTGGGAAAAAGTATGAATTGTATATGATTTTGTTTGGATTTGTTCAAACAAAAAGATTTTGTGTACTCGTTAGGACCGCATCAAAGAGGCGGTTCTAACGAACACTCACAATGTAGCTTTGGAGCGGAAATGAGGAACATAGCCATTCTTTTACTATCTAAACAATGCTAGTCCCAATTTGGGGAAAAGTAGGGTTTACAATGGTATATGATTTTGTTTAGATTTGTTCAGACCAATGGATTGTGGGTACTCGTTAGGACCGCCTCAAAGAGGCGGTTCTCACGAGCACTCACACTGTAGCTTTGGGGCAGAAATAAGGAACATAGCATCACGAAAACACTCCTCTATAATTTTGACCCCCTTGAACCCCACTTTTATATAGTAAAACTAGGGTTTCTGGGGGTATACCTTTTTTTCTTATTTCTGCTCTAAAACATAGATTGTGGGTACGCGTTAGAACCGCCTCGATGAGGCGGTTCTAACGAGTACCTACAATCTATATTTTGAGCAGAAATAAAAAAAAATATCACAATTTTTCATTTGAAAATTTTCAATTTTTCGGCGGTGAAATTCACAATGTATTTGTATAGGCGTGTTTTCGTAACAGCCTTTTTTACTATCTAAACAATGCTAGTTCTACAGATACACGTACTATAGACACCCTTGTACATGTAAAACGCGGGTGAGATATCACAATGCTTTCGCAAACATTATAAAAATCCAAGCACTGAAAGTGCTGATGGGGCCATTACGATAACACACCCGTGCGACATAGTGCATTTTTTACATCTCTAAAATGGCCATTTTTTTCTGATGAAAATCCGTGATTTTTTCTTATAAATACTGCATACATAGGTTATGGGTGCTCGTGGGAACCGCCTCATTGAGGCGGTTCTAACGAGTACCCACAACCTATGTCTTGGAGCAAAAATAAGAAAAATAATGTATACCCTCGTAAACCCCAGTTTTCTCTATATAAAGTGGGATGTAATGGGGTATTTATTTCACGGACTTGTTCACGTGATGTTTGTTTGTTTTATTTTAGGTTTAGCGTCCCCGCCAACACTGTAAAGGTCATTTTGGAGACGTTTCTTCCAATTTTGTGGGTTTACCGACATAGAGATAAAATGACATCCCAAGCCCTACCGCCAAGTGAAACCAATAGGGTTTATAAGCATGGACGGGCGACTCGCACCGCTTTGCCTGGACAGGCTTAGATCTTCTAAGTGATATACCAGTACTCGTGTGCGGGTCGGTTTTAGCTTTGCGTGGAAGCATCATGCAGTCCATATATTTCTTCAAGCCCGATAGGCGGGGGCCAGTTGGATAGCATTAGGCAAAGTTTGCACCTTGTTATTAGTTGTTGTTTTTTTTAACCAGGCTTAAAGAATATAGTAGTTTAAATAGAGCTAGAATACATTGGGGGTCACTGATGAAGCCTAATTTGATGGAACTAGCTAAGCGGACCCAAAACATTTGTACACTTGACGGTTTTCATGTCTTTCATCCAAAGCAGAAATCTTAACAGAAGACATTAACTACAGCCCAGGTACAGAGGGACTGTTTGGTCACCAAAATTGTTTTCATTGTTGTTGTGGTTGTTATTAATTTCCATTTTAGAAAAAAAAAGTTTATTTGTTTTTATCATATCTTGAAATTATTTAAACTATATAAATTTAAAAACGATATATCGATGTTTACAAGAACATCAGAAACAAAGCAATCAGAATCTGTTGCAAATAATTTCTAAAGTGGAATCTCTCACCATCCCCTATTAATAAAGTATCAATAAAATGGTTGTCATTTGATTCTCCATTACCTATCCCCACTTAGAACACCTAGGTAGAATAAAACAGAAACAACTGCATGCTGGTTTTTGTGACAGTTTGGGGCAAAACGTATCCAGCACGAAACGTCCTGTTACCAAGTTAGTCACCAGTTTTACCTTCACTCGCTGTTATTAGATTGATCTCTCCTTAAAATCCTACTCGTTCGATTGTGCATGCTCTAAAAAGCACTAGCCAGTCCTATGTCGTCAAAGAAATGCGATATTTTCTATAACAACAATAACTTCTTTATTGATCAGAAACACCCCGAAAATGACATATGTGTATTCTTAACCAGGGCAAATATAACTGAACTCTGCTATTTCTAATACCCATTTCAAACTGAATGGAATCTGCTACCTAAAGAAGCACACGATCATTTAAAAATTTAGGGATGTCAGGTTGTGTTTTCTTCTAAATTCTATTTGGGGAATAGCTAAACTGTTTGCAAACAGCTTAGGCCCCAATCAGACGCCACAGAAGGCGACATTTGATCTGGCCCTGCACTGTTTTACTATCACCCGCTATTTTTAGATTTGTCTAGAGAATGTAATTGAACTCTGCTATTATTTCTAAAACCTAGTCCTTTTAGCCCATTTTGTATTGAATGGAATCTGTTACCACAGAACTGAAAAAATATGAAGTGTACATGTTTTCTGGGCCAAAAAAGCTAGTTTCGACCAATTAGTCCTCATCAGTGACCCGCAAATATTTTTAAAATTCCACAATGGAATCAATGATCCCAACGGACAAGAAAATATAAACTACACTATAATGTAGGGCAGGGAGACTTTTTACGGCCGACACACATTCCCAGACACCAGCATTGACATTAAATCTGCTCTAGAAAGGGATATCCTTTGGAAGCAAGGAATACACCACAGAACTAAAAAATATGAAGTGTGCATGTTTTCTGGGCCAGACTGGCTAGTTTCGGCCAATTAGGCCTCATCAGTGACCCTCAAATATTTTCAAAATTCAACAATGGCATCAATGATCCTGATCATATGTCCTCTTCAGATGCAATCTGATCTGGATCTAGACTTTTCGCAAAGGTAGGGGTTTTCTTGAACAACAGGATGTGTGTTATAAAACTGTCCTTCTTAACATTACGTGTACATGTCCGTGAAATGCGCACCCGACTAAACCCCAGTTTGTATAGGGAAAACTGGGGTTAACGGGGTTAAACATTATGTTTCTTATTTCTGCCCAAAGCCATAGGTTATGGGATCTCGTTAGAACCGCCGGTTCAGGCTAACGAGATCCCTCAACCTATTTTTGCAGTAAAAACAAGAAAAATATCTGGGACTTTCATCACACAATAGTTATTTTGAATATGGGAAAAGATGCACTATGTCGCAAGGGTGTGTTATCGTAATGAAAATCCTATATTCTTATGCATGTTTGTTTTGAGTTTAACGGCCCATTCATTACAATTTAGGTCATACAAGTACCGAGTAAGCGAATCAGTCAGTTTACCTTATCACACTGTACCTGGACAAACTTTTTCATAAAGCGGTTTTTTAAGTTTATTTTCCATTTTTGCCAGAGACTACATGTAGCAACGCCGCCCTCGCCGATCCGGGCTTGAAGAAATAGATGAACTGCAAGATGCCTCCACGCAGAGCTCAACCGACCGGCCAAGAGTACTGGTAAACCGCTTAGAGTGTCTAAGCCTGCAAAGGCAAAGCGGTGCGAGTTGGACCGTCCATGCTTATAAACCCTGTTGGTTCAATTGGGCGACAGGGCTCCCGATGTTGTTTTTTTCATCTCAATGTTGGGTACAAGTCCCACAAAACTGGAAGCAACGCCTCCAAAATGACCTAGACAGAACTGACGGGGACGTTAAACCTCAAATCAAACAAACAAACAAACAGGTAGCAATAGCCATTGGAGGGAGAGAATCAAAGTAGAATATATTTTATGAACAATTTCTAAGAAAGAATGTTTCGGATCTAGCAGGTATCGAACCCGCGTTACCCAGATCACCAGTAAGACACGTATCCAACCTGCCCTATTACATGTACATGTTCATGTAGTAAAGAGTTTAACATGTTTGAAGCAGTTACTTACCTGAAAGTCTGTCTATTCAGCCATATAAACTAGTACAGGTTTTTAACAATGGATTACGAAAACACTCCCGTGCGACATAATGCATTTTTCACATCTCCAAAATGGCTACTTGTCAGATGAAAATCCATGATATGCTGCAAACATAGGTTGTGGGTGCTCGTTAGAGCGAGTATCCACAGCCTATGTCTTGGAGCAAAATAGGAAAAACTGTATACCCCCGTAAACCCCAGTTTTCTCTATAAAAATGGAGTTTGGGGAGATTTCACGGACATGTACTTGTGAACAAAAAGAAATAATTAAGGTAGATTTTTACGATACAGACAAATGTGGGCCGGCCTCGGTAGCTCAGTCGGATGCGCGTCTAACTTGTGATCAGGGGGTCGCGGGTTCGATACCTGCCTGGATCGGCAACATTCTTTCGTGGAGATTGATCAAGAAATCTTTTCTACGGATATTCTCTCCCTTCCGCTGATTCAGGAAGTGTAGTTGTCCATTTCTGGCGAAAGACTGTGCACTGTACTGGTTAACCGCTTATGTATAAGCCTGGCCAAGAAGAGTGTGTATAGGTAAACTGACCGGCTCAAAATGACCTTAATACTGTTGACTGGGCCGTTAAACTCTAAGACAAAGAAACAATCAAACAGGCAAATGTGGTAACAGGGACGCTACTCTTCCGGAAACATCTGGTTGCATTATACAGAGTTTTCCGATTCACTTTAGCGGAAAAAACGTTTTGCAACCAGATCGGCATTTTAAACTGCATCATCTGACAACTCCAAAAGGTCCTTTGTTAACAAGTCCCCCCTAAATTACGAAAAGCCAACAAAACGGTATATGTCAAAACATTACAATTACACATTCTCATCCTAAAGTAGTTAAGGTCGTAGTACCAAAGCGTTAATCCACAATCGTTAATCCATAGACAAAATGGCAAATATCAATGTTCGGATCAACTGACATGGACTCCAGAAGAGTGTAATCAGGCGTCCGCGGATATTAAGCATTACTTGGTAAGCAAGCTTCGCCCACCATGCCCATCGACCCGAACGAAGAAAAGGTGTAAATGCCGGGAAGGGTATGTCCGAGATTTTGGAAGTCTTCCTATGGCTTTCCATTGGCAAAAGTATCAGAAATAATTCTGGAAATGGCCACATTGTACGGATCCACAAGATCATGGTGCCTCCCATAAAACTTCTTTAGTGTTGATACCAGTTTAGTTTTTTGATACCCCTGGCATAACAATCTGGTAGTGAGCACCTTCCCACGTTCCAGAAAGTCCTTAACTGACGTCTTTCATATCTCTAAAACTGCACGGGCCTCCGTGGCCTAATGGATAAGAGCGCTGACTCTTAGTCATTAGGTCTCTCACCGCCGAGGGTTCGAGCCTCGCTCGGGTCACGTGTGAGACGCTAGGTTCTGCAACGGAAGGTCAGGTGGTTTTTCTCCGGGTACTCCGGTTTTCGCCCACCTATGATTTACGATCGGCTCGATATGAGTGAAATAATCTTGAAAGGGCCGTAAAACCCAAACCAAAAAAAAAATCTCTAAAACTGCATGTACATTGTACAATTTTAGTTATTTTTTTTTTTTGTTTTATTATTAATATTATAGTAGTAGTAGTAGTAGTAGTAGAAGAAGTAGTAGTAGTAGTAGCAGCAGTAGTAGCATTCGAATTTCCGTTCAAAACATAGATTGCCGGTGCTCGTATTGGGGCGGTTCTAACGAGTACCAATAATTTATGTTTTACACAAAAATATCGAAAATAATGTATACCCTGTAAACCCTACTTTTCTTTATACAAAATGGAGTTAAGCGTACTTGTTACATGTAACCTGATGACTTCAGTGAGAGCAACGTCAGCATCTGGGTCTACATACCGCTGTAAGTTCATCGTAAAGTTCCAACTGCACAGAATACCAACGTAATATAAAGAAAACACGCCTATATAATTTTGATCCCCTTGAACCCCAGTTTTATATTCTAACACTGGGGTTTACAGGGGTAAACATTATATTTCTTATTTCTGTTCTAACTTATAGAATGTGGGTGATCGTTAGAACCGCCTCAATGAGGCCGTTCTAACATGTACCCACAACCTATATTTTGGGCAGGAAGAAAAGAAATATCACATTTTTTTCTTAAAACTTTCGTTTTATCGGTGATAAAGTTAACGATGTATTTGTGTAGGCGTGTTTTCGTAATGGGATTTAGAAACTTTACAGCTCAGCAATGTGAAATTATGCATTCTTTAAGAGGAATTATTTTCCACCATTTTTCAAAGGGAGACAACTTTCGGGACTTCCTGTTCGCTTTTCTATAAGGCCTGTCCCACTGAAAAAAGGGGTCTACTCCTAAAGGAAAGAAATTGCTCCTCAGGAGCAAATTCTTTCCTTTAAGAGTTGACCCCTATTGACATGGGGGGGGGGACAAAAATACTTTTGCAGCAGTTGCCTCCCCTGAAAGTTACCCCATTCCCCTTGATTCCTTGAAAACGGTTATTTTTCTGATGAAAAGTTTAAAAGTTTTGATAGTCTTCTTATTTGGGCTGTTGTAATGACATCACGAAAACACGCTTATACGCTCGTACAAACACATTGTGAATTTTAATGCCGAAAAAAACGAAAATGTTAAGATAAAAAAAAATTGTGATATTTTTCTTATGTCTGCTCAAATTTTAGACTGTGTGTATCCGTTAGAACCGTCTCATTGAGGCGGTTCTAACGAGTACCCACAGTCTATATTTTAGAGCATAAATAAGAAAAAAATAGGTTTACCCCCTGTAAACCCCTGCTTTACCATATAAAAGTGGGGTTCAAGGAGGTCAAAACTATATAGGCGCGTTTTCTTTATGTTACGTTGGTATTCTGTGCACGTATCCAAAATAACGTTGGCATCTTGAAAATGCAACCTTGCGGCGAACTTACAGCGGTATGCCGTTGATTTAGACGCTGAAAAATGCATGAAGCCTTTCTCGAGGTATGAAAGAATGCACTATGTGACACGGATAGTGTTTCAAGGAACCATCAACTGAAAATAAATAAACTTAAACCTTCTAATGGGACACTGTTATTATTGGTGGTGCTTGTTCGGAATTTTACGGCCCAGTCAACACTATTACGCCATATTGAGTCGGTCAGTTTACCTCCTGGGCAGGCTTATACATAATTGGTTAACCAGTACAGCGCACGTTTTTTCGCCAAAAATTGACACCCGTCCTTACCTGGGTCGGCAACATTCTTTCGTGGAGATTGATCATGAAATCTTTTCTACGGTCATTATCTCCCCTCCGCTGATTCAAGAAGGGCAGTTACTGTACTGTTTAACCGCTTACGTATAGGCCTGCCCAGGAAAAGTGTGGATCGGTAAACTGACCGGCACAAAATGACCTAAATAGTGTTGACTGGGCCGTTAAACTCCAATATAAACAAACAAAGACAACCGTTCTCATTTAATCAGCGGAGGAATGCTATTGAGGCACTATGAAACTATTCTATGTCCGCGGAACCATCCCGTATTTTAACATATATTTTTCGCATATTTCCGTCGCATGTCCGAACAATATTCATTCTTCATAACCCATTTTCAGCTATATGGAAACTTCTCACTTTATACATAATTTAGGGCTTTAGATTCTGTTGATTTTTTTTTCTGTAGAAAAGTCGTTAGAAAACGGCTGCTTTTGTTTGTGCGGTTTGTTTATTTGTCTTTTTGTAAGTAAAGACCCTGACCAGACGACGTGTAGGGGTTTCCCATCTGCAACGGGTTAAGCCATTATGTTAACACGCCTTTTCTAACACACTGTAAAAATAGACAATTTTCAGATGAATAAATCTGAAAATTTGTTATTTCTGCTCAAAATATAAATTGTGTGTACTGAGAACCGCCTCATTGAGGCGCTTCTAACGTGTACCCACAGTCTATATTTAAGAAATAGATCAGCTCTAGCTCGGATTTGTTGAGTAATAAATCACAGTTTGGAGGTCAGTTGTAAAGTAGACAAATCACGAGCGCGTAGCGCGCGAGATTTGTCTACTTACAACTGACCGACAAACTGTGATTTATTACCTAACAAATCACTAGCTAGAGCTGATCTATTTCGATTCTAACACACTGAAACTCGGCAATAAAGCTATTGGTTCCTTCAAATTCTCACAACTGTTCGCCAATGTTAGAAGAAATCCCGCTAAAATTATCGACTGAAACACATGCATTTAAATCTTTTTCTAACGTTTTCGATGCGAGAAAATGACGTTACACCGTCCAACGTCAAGGAAATTGACTAGTGACGTCATAAATTTGCAGTTTTAATGACGTCACTCGTCACGCTCTCCTTTGCCGTGATTTGTTGTAGAATAAAACACAGTTATTTTCCATTGCCTATATAGGCGCGCTGTGTTAGAATTTAGATTAGAAATGAGAAAAATAAAGTTTACCCCTGTACACCCCAGTTTTACTATATAAAAATGGTCTCTGATTGGAGCTTAGGGTTACATATGTAATTGTGTCGCAATTCTGATCATTGCCTTCACTTCTATGTTGAGGGGGGTCAAACTTATATAGGCGTTTTTTTTTCGTGATGTAACTTCAAAGGTGTTCTTCTTTTTCAGGTTACATTGATACGCTAGAGATGTACTGGTTGTGTCAGAACTACTTCTGGTTCTGCATTTCCTCTTTGCAGAATGCGTAACAAACAACAGACACTAACAAAAATCAGCTGTATCCACAAACTGCCTTCTTTGATACTGGAAACGATGTGGTGAACATCGCCTGTTGATAACGCGGCTTTGATTGCGAACTGTAACAACATGGACAATTATCAGGAAAAGCCATCCATGAGATAATTTTATCCTTTATAGCTGTTGATGTTTTCTGGTGAAATGTTTTTCATTTTTGCGTCAAGCACAGACAGTTGTTGCTCGCTACACTCGCCAAAATAAGAAGGTGATAACTATGTACATGTAAACATGAGGCGTTTCTAACTGCATCTTTGACTTGAACCAACACCAGCCTAGATCTTCAACATTTGTTCATTTCATTTTTCACAAGTTACTGATTATCATTTTTCATTGTATTCATCGCTCTCCTGTATTTCATCTTAAAATAGATAATGAAAATAAAGTCATGCACACGCTCAGTGTTTTTTTGTATTATCTCGTATTTCATGCACATCAGGATAACACATCAGTGTGACATTACGATAACACACCCGTGCGACATAGTGCATTTTTTCTCATCTCCAAAATGGCTACTTTTCTGATGAAAATCCGTGATAAATACTGGAAAAAATAGGTCGTGGGTGCTCGTTAGAATCGCCTCATTGAGGCGGTTCTAACGAGTACCCACAACCTATGTCTTGGAGCAAAAATAAGAAAAATAATGTTTACCCCCGTAAACCCCAGTTTTCTCTATATAAAGTGGGGTATAGGGGGGGGGGGGGTCTTCATTTCACGGACTAGTTCACGTGATGACATTGTCCATTCCTTCGTATCGCCACAAGCTTGTTTTCTTTTTTTTTCCCTTATTAAAATTATGAGACCCCGCCTGTCGGGGCTTGGAGAAATAGAATGGGCCGCATGGTTGTTCCTCGCAGAGCTGAAACCGACCGCACATGATTACTAGTAAACTGCTTAGATAGCATAAGCCTGCCCATTCAAAGTGGTGCGAGTGGGACCGTCCTGCATACAAACCCTGCATACAAATCCTATTGGTTTGTTTGGGCGGTAGGTCTTGATTATGTCCATAGGGGCTTGAATCATGAAAAAATTGAAAAAAATTTTTTTTTTTTTTTTTTTTTTTTTTTGGTACTATAACAGAGACAAGGGGGGAAACTTCGGCTCCATTTTTGGGGGGTTACTTCATTTTACCAAGTGTATCTTTTTCGCAAATGCAGTTTTTTACCTGCTTATTATGAATTATACAAGTTAAATAAGTCCACTTTGCAAAAATAATCCGCCTCTGCCTGCCACTTGCAGGAAACATGTTTTTTCTCGCATGGATTAACTCAGCAAAGCAAAATTCGGCATAAACGTGTGACAAAAATTTTCAGGTTTTCATCAATCACAACTGAACTAGTGATACGGGGGGAACTTTTTTCACTTTCACCCGTTGTTTTTCATTTAATTTTAGCTCGCTTTGCCAATTTGAATCCAAAAAGATGTACTCGCAGCTCTAAATATAGATTTTGCAACTTTTGCTTCATTTTCCGCAGTGTTCTGTCAATGATCGGTACAGAAACCCGGGCGCTTGCCATAATCGTCTATAAAAAACGGGACGTGCAGGACAGATATAATCCGGAACCTCGGAAACTACGCCCGGCAGTGGAGTTGTTACTGTTAAAATGTGTGTGATAGCCTTGATTTCTCCTTTGATTTATTTTTTCAATGTAACATATTCCGCTAGGACTACGTATACACGTATTACGAGATAAGATAACTGGACGGTGTTTCTACGTATAATGGGCTGTGCTCTGGGAATTTTGTATTGTATCGCTTTGCGGTCAACTTCCAATCAGCCGCTGTAACTTTTTAGACACATGCGCAGAAAATGAAATAAAATGTTTACTAAAAAGCAGAAGACGGCCTTTGATGTAATAAAAAAAAAAAAAAAAAAAAAGGCCCAACTGCCTTTTTTATGTCCAGGCTGGGACGGGCACAACCCACGTTATTGAGGAGATTGCTAGAGAGCTCCGTATTGAAGGGAAATGTTTGTCAGTTTCTTGCACAACGGGTGTCGTATAAAATCTATGTGATTTTAGCAGAGTGCTAAAGAACGTGTGTACATGACGTTTGTTTGTTTGTTTGTTTGTTTGTTTGTTTGTTTGATTTGAGGTTTAACGTCCCCGTCAACACTGTAAAGGTCATTTTGGAGACGTTGCTTCCAATTTTGTGGGACTTTTACCCGACATTGAGATGAAGTGACATCTCAAGCCCTGTCGCCCAATGAAACCAATAGGGTTTATTAGCATGGACGGTCCGCCTCGCACTGCGGTTCCTGGACTGGCTTAGATCCTCTAAGCGGTTTACCAGTACTAGTGGGGTGTCAGATTCAGCTCTGCGTGGAAGCATCATGCAGCCCATATATTTCTACAAGCCCCTATGGGCGGGGCCGCTGTGTACATGACGTCGTCACCTTATGTTTAAACGCTCGTTCCCGGTACACGGCGACGGTTAGCTAAGCAAAAAAAAAATAATAAAAATGCAGCAGTGTTAAGCCAAACGGTTAAGAATTTTAGTTAAAAAGAGATACGGCTATAGAAATAACTTGAAATTGTTTTACAAATTTGAATTCATAGTGGTCGTGATGACTGACGACTTTAAGCTTGTGTTCTAATATTATTACCTAAATAACAATGGCTGTTTTGGTGCCAATAGGCCTGCAGGAATTTTCCTTCTTTTTTTTTCTTTGTGATAAGTGGAAACCAAGGAAAAAGCGTTTCAACATGTGTTTTGTCTAATGTTTGCTGTTCTCTCTCTCTCTCTCTCTCTCTCTCTCTCTCTCTCTCTCTCTCTCTCTCTCTCTCTCTGGATTAAATTTGTGGAGGTCTTAAGATTAAGTAGAGGGGTATGGAAATGTTGTGTACTGTTCATTCCAGAGGTAGAAAGAACGGTGTACAGACATAAACTGCACCAACCTGGCCCAAGGATTATAAAACTTTTTTTCATGCTCAACTGATAGGGTATGAAATTTATCCGGCTCACAAATAAAAAAATGTAATGTGAAACACATAGAAAACAGTGTAGTTCATACTTCTGTGAACGCATCGAGTCACATGATTTTCAGTGACATCAAGTGACGTCATTCTAAACCATGGTTCACTACGGGCGTTGGTGAGGTCAACGCTGTTCCTCTCTTTGTAGTAAAATGGCGTGTAAATGTTTTTCAGTTTAAAAAGTTTGCCCTATAAGCATTATTTTTCGCCCAGTGATGAAGGGCAAAGAATGTAATTATAAAACAATAAACTTAATTTTTCTGCTTTTCATGAACGTATGAACGACAGCCAGTCGCTAACAAAGTTTACATGAACCCCTTCGGGGTTCATGAAAATTTGCACACAACCCACTGCGTTCGTACTATCATGAACAGCAGAAAAATAAATTTCATTTCTTAAGTCTTTGTTTTCTTTGCCTCATACTGCTGCCTCACTCTAGGGTTTATTAGCTATCTCATTGTGTCAGTCATTGCAAAACACCCACATTGAGCCGGAGGTAATTTTGTTTTCAAAACCGTCTTCTGTAGCATGTTTTGTTTGTTATCCATGCAGTTAGGGGAGCAGCTTCTCAGTTTCCCCTTAAATGTACATTTTTAACAGTCAGATTGACATGTCCTTATCAACTTTTAATGAAACGGACATTCAATTTGTCATCAAACTGCTGTCAAGTGTCAAAGAAAGCAGGTCATGAAATGTACACGCAATGGTTTTAACTCCACTGGCCGAAGGCCAGCGGGGCTATTGTCATGGCCCTGTGTCCGTCGTGCGTCCGTGCGTCTGTGCGTCCGTGCGTTAACTTTTTCTTTAAACATCTTCTCCTCCTAAACTACTGGGCCAATTGTAACCAAACTTCACAGGAATGTTCCTTACATAGTCCTCTTCTAAATTCCTTCAAAGAATTTTGTTACACCTAGAACTCTGGTTGCCATGGCATCAAAACCACAAAAAATTAAAAATCTTGAAAAATATTCTCCTCCAAAACCACCTGTTGGATTTCATTTTTATTTTGCATGACTGTTCCTTGGGTTGACCTCTTTCAGATTCCTTGAAGAAATTTTGATCCGACAAAAAACATGGCCGCCATGGGCGGGGCTTATTTTCCCTATTTAACATATAGTGTAATGCTAAAACATCTTCTCCTCCTAAACTACTGAGCCAATTGTAACCAAACTTCACAGGAATGTTCCTTACTTAGTGCTCTTCTAAATTCCTTCAAAGAATTTTGTTACACCCAGAACTCTGGTTGCCATGGCAACAAAATAACACAAAAAATTCAAAATCTTTAAAAATCTTCTCCTCCAAAACCACCTGTTGGATTTCATTTTTATTTTGCATGAATGTTCCTTGGGTGGACTTCATTCTGATTCCTTGAAGAAAGTTTGATCCGACAAAAAACATGGCCGCCAAGGGTGGGGCTTATTTTCCCTATTTAACTTATAGTGTAATGCTAAAACATCTTCTCCTCCTAAACTACTGGGCCAATTGTAACCAAACTTCACAGGAATGTTCCTTACTTAGTCCTCTTCTAAATTCCTTCAAAGAATTTAGTTACACCCAGAACTCTGGTTGCCATGGCAACAAAACCACACAAAAAATTAAAAATCTTTAAAAATCTTCTCCTCCAAACCCACCTGTTGGATTTCATTATCCCCTCGCACAACATAGTTGTGAGGGGGATATAGCATTTGTCCCGTACATACATACGTACGTACGTACTTTTGTCATCGCTCTAGCGCCACGTACGTACGTACTTTTGTCATCGCTCTAGCGCCAGGTACGTACATACGTACGTACTTTTGTCATCGCTCTAGCGCCAACATTTCTTGACCGATCTTAATATAACTTCACACGAACATTCCTTATGACAATATCTGGAGCAAGATCGACTTTCAAGGTCATGACCTCAAGGTCAAGGTCACTCTGGCTATTTTTTGAAAAACTTTGTCATGGCTCTAGCGACTACATTTCTCCCCCAATTTCAATATAACTTCCCACAAATGTTCCTTATGACAATATCTTGAGCGAGTTGGACTTTCAAGGTCATGACCTCAAGGTCAAGGTCACTGTGGTTATTTTTAGAAAAACTTTTTCATCGCTCTAGCGCCTACATTTCTTCACCAATTTCAATATAACTTCACACAAATATTCCTTATAAAAATATCTCCAGCGAGTTCGACTTTCCAACTCATGGCCTCAAGGTCAAGGTCACTGTGGCTATTTTTAGAAAAAACTTTGACATCGCTCTATCGCTTATATTTCTTCACTGATTTCAATATAACTTCACACAAATGTTCCTTATGACAATATCTCAAGCGGGTTCGACTATCAAGGTCAAGGCCTCAAGGTCAAGGTCACTGTGGCTATTTTTTAGAAAAAATTTGTCATCGCTCTAGCGCTTACATTTCTTCTCCAATTTCAATATAACTTCATACAAATGTTCCTTATGACAATATCTCTAGCGAGTTCCACTTTCAAGGTCAAGGTCACTGTGTCTATTTTTAGAAAAACTTCGTCATCCCTCTAGCGCTTACATTTCTTCATTGATTTCCATATAACTTCACACAAATGTTCCTTATGACAATACCTCGAACGAGTTCGACTTTCATGGTCAAGGTCACTGTGGCTATTTTTTTAGAAAAACTTTGTCATTGCTCTAGCGCTTACATTTTTTCACCAATTTCAATATTACTTCACACAAATGTTCCTTATAACAATATCTCTAGTGAGTTCCACTTTCAAGGTCAAGGTCACTGTGGCTATTTTTAGAAAAACTTTGTCATGGCTCTAGCGCTTACATTTCTTCACCCATTTCAATATAACTTCACACAAATGTTCCATATGACAATACCTCGAGCGAGTTTGACTTTCAAGGTCAAGGTCACTGTGGCTATTTTTAGAAAAACTTTGTCATTGCTCTAGTGCTTACATTTTTTCACCAATTTCAATATAACTTCACACAAATGTTCCTTATGACAATATCTCGAGCTATTTAGACTTTCAAGGTCAAGGTCACTGTGGCTATTTTAAGAAAAACTTTGTCATCGCTCTAGCGCCTACATTTAATGATGGATTGTAATAGAACTTCACACAAATGTTTCTTATGATAATATCTCGACTTACTTCGACTTTCAAGGTCATGACCTCAAAGTCAAGGTCACTGTGGCTATCTTTAGAAAAACTTTGTCATCACTCTACCGCCTACATTTATTAACAGATTTTAATATAACTTCACACAAAAGATGCTTATGATAATATCTTGAGCAAGATTTACTTTCGTGGTCATGGCCTCAAGTCAAGGTCACTATGGCTATTTTTAGAGAAACGTCATCACTCTAGAATGTATATTTATTGGTGGATTTTTAAACAAACTTTACACAAATGTTGCATATGATAATATCTCAAGCAAGTTGGACTTTTGCCATTTTAGTGTTTGCCACACACGAAGTTGTCTAGTGCGAGGGGATTTGTATCGCATGCGATGCCTTGTTTTTATTTTGCATGAATGTTCCTTGGGTGGACCTCTTTTAGATTCCTTGAAGAAATTTTGATCCGACAAAAAACATGGCCGCTATGGGCGGGGCTTATTTTCACTAATTAACATATAATGTAATGCTAAAAAAATCTTCTTCTGCAAAAGTACTTGTGGGATTTCATTGTAATTTGCATGAATTGTCCTTGGGTGGACTGTTGTCAGATTCCTTGAAAAAAATTTGATCTTACAAAAAAAAATGGCCGCCATGGGCGAGGCTTATTTTCACTATATAACATATAGTGTAATGCTTAAAATATTTTCTGCAAAAGTTCTTGTTTTATTTCATAGTTATTTGGCATGCATGTTCCTTGGGTGGACCTCTGTCAGATTCCTTGAAGAAATTTTGATCCGACAAAAAACATGGCTGCAGTGGGCGGGGTTCATTTTCACTATATAACATGTAGTGTAATGTTAAAAAAGTCTTCTCTTCTTCAAAAGTTCTTGTTTATTTATTTATTTATTTATTTATTTATTTATTTATTTAAAAGTACCTTCCTGTATCTGAATTAATCTCCTCCAATTTTGCTGACTATCACATATCTATAGAGGTCCACCTACAAATTGTCATTCTAAAATTCAAAACATCAGAAATTTCACTTGCCCATCACACTGGTGATAGAACTGATGTTTTCAACACAAACTCTATTTATACGACTTGATGTTTTAAAATAAATTCAAAATACTGAGGGAGATTGATTTATTAGACCTAATCATACTACAGTGTCAACAGTTCTCCAGATCCCTGAGGGTTAAAATGGCTTAGTTGAAAAGGGAGGCATACCGAATCCGACGGAGGAAAGGAAAAAATAAATAAAGAAAGAAATAAAAACATAAATCTGTTCATTTTTTAGCTCCACTGGCCAAAGACCGGCGGGTCTTATGTTATATGTTATGGCCCTGTGTCTGTTGTGCATCTGTGCGGTTGTGCATCCGTGCGTTAACTTTTTTCTTTAAACATTTCCTCCTTAACTACTTGGTTGATTGTAACCAAACTTCACAGGAATGTTTCTCACATAGTCCTCTTCTGAATTCCTTCAAAGAATTTTGTTACATGCAGAACAAAACGGCATCGAAAGCAAAAAAAAATATTTAAAAATCTTCTCCTCCAAAACCGCTCAATGGGTTTTATTCTTATTTTGCATGAATGTTCCTTGGGTGGACCTCTGTCAGATTCCTTGAAGAAATTCGGATCAGACAAAAAACATGGCCACCATGGCCATGCCCCACATGACTGCCATGGCCATGCCCCTTGGCTCATTAGCTTTCAAAGACTTATATGGGGAAAAGTTTTAAAAACCTTCTCCTCCAAAACCGCTCAACTTAATGGATTTCATTCTTACTTTGCATGAATGTTCCTTGGGTGGACCTCTGTCAGATTCCTTGAAGCAATTTTGATCAGACAAAAAACATGGCCGCCATGGACACGCCCATTGGCTAATTAGCTTCCATAGACTCATAAAGGGATCTTTTTTTTTTATTTTTTTATTTTTTTTTTTTTTAATCTTCTCCTCCAAAACCGCTAAATGGATTTCGTTCTTAATTTTCATGAATGTTCCTTGTGTCTACCATTGTCAGATTCATTGAAGAAATTTTGATCAGACAAAAAACATGGCCGCCATGACCACCACTTTTGGCTCATTAGCTTCCATAGACCAATAAACGGAAAAACTTCTTCTCTGAAACCATAAAGCCTAAAGCTAAGACATTTACAGTAAAACCTGTCTAAGTGCCCACCTCTATTAAGCAAGCAACCTGTCTTAAGCAAGCAGGCATTCAGTTCCCAAGAAAGGCAGATGTGTTAAATTTCACCTGTATTAAGCAAGAACCTGTCTTAAGCAAGCATATTTTGACTATCCCTTAGGCACTTGCTTAATACAGGTTGAACTGTAGTATGTAGCAAAGTTATGTGGTCACCTACTAAGTCCTGTGAACTATGACTCTTGAGTCCAATTGGCAACGCCCCAGTGCTTAGTAGCTCCCATAGACTAATAATGACAAAATCTTGAAACTTTTCTCCTCTGAAACCATAAGGCCAAGAGCTTAGTATGTAGCAACTTGAAGTATTCAACTGCATAAATCCTGCCAACTATGCCCCTGGGGTCCAAATTGGCCACACCCTGAGGCCCATAAGCTCCCAAAGACTTATACTGGGAAAAACTGACAAAAATCTTCTCTGAAACCATCAGTGCCCAGAGCTTAGATATTAAGTATGCAGCAACGTCAAGTGGTCACTCAAATAAATCCTGCCAACAATGCCCCTGGGGTAAAAAATTGGTCACGCCCAGAGGCATATTAGTTCCCATAGACTTATAATAGGAAAACCTTAAAAACTTAAAAAAAGTCTTCTTCTCTGAAACCATAAGGCCCAGAGCTTTAGATATTTAGAACGGAGTAATGCCAAATGGTCACTCACATAAATCCTGCCAACCATGGCTCTGGGGTCCAAAAAATATAGAATGGACATTCCTTGGGTGGATCACTTGTTTCTTTTTTACCCATTGCATGCGGGAAAACCCTAAATGGGTACCTTGGCAAAAAGTGATGGCCCTGATCAGACCCCACAGAACACCATGTCTGATCAGGGCCTGCACTATTTGCTAACAGAATTTTCCATCAAAAATAGAAATAAAATAGGCCTGACACCCCTTATATGACAAATGGACTGGTCCAACATATAGCAATAGAAGAGTCCACTAGTATACAATTGGTTAATGTAATAAATATGACAATTGTCTGAAGTTAGCCGGTGGAGCGACAGGCCCTCTTGGGCCTCTTGTTATTTCATGCGTAGCACTTTACATGTAAACGGATGCTTTAGACACAAACTTTAGCGGCTCACTGGAAAAAGGATGACGATATTCTTCAGGAGGCATGAATATTAAAATACTGACATTTTGTTGTGTTATATTGGTGTGAATGTGCTTTATCGCTTATTAATTTCTGTATATCTGCGCAGTTCACAACGCATTCTTTAAAGTTTTCGGACCTGCCTATCGGGGCTTAAAGAAATAGGTGGGCTGCGTGACGCTTCCAAGCAGAGCTGAAACCGACCGCACGCGAGTACTGCTAAACCGCTCAGAGAATCTATGCCTGCCCGGGCAAAGCGGTGCGAGTCAGACCGTTCATGCTTATAAACCCTATTGGTTTCATTGGGCGACAGGGCCTGAGATGTCATTTCATCTCAATGTCGAGTAAAAGTCCCACAAAATGGATTCATTGTCTCCAAAATGACCTGTTGATGGGCACTTTAAACATCTAATCAAACAAATAAATTCCTTGAAGTGTTTGGGTGAGAAAAATAATTAATATTGCGGTCGTGGCTTCGGGCTCGTTTTCCGAGTGAATTAAAGTCTCATCCGCGACAAAACCCTACATGATACTTAACTATGCTGAAAACTTGCTTGAAAATTCCTTGTTTCGACCTCAATCCCATCATACATTCTATTATTCAGTTCTTATTTAAGCAGGAAACGGTCCCGCCCATCGGGGCATGAAGAAATGATGCTTCCACGCAGAGCTGAAACCGACCCGCACACGAGTACTGGTAATCCGCTTAGAGAATCTAAGCCTGCCCAGGCAAAGCGGTGCGAGTCGACCCGTCCATGTTAATTAACCCTATTGGTTCATTGGGCGGCAGAGCTTGAGATGTCATTTCATCTTAAGGTCGGGTAAAAGTCCAACAAAATTGGAAGCAGCGTCTCCAAAATGACCTTTGCAGTGTTGACGAGTACGTTAAACCTCAAATCAAACAACAAATCTAAGCAGGAAAATTTATGAAATGTTAGTATTTAAAAAAAAGCGAGCGTTACAAATTTAACGCTCGACTGAATTGAGCATGAAAAACGTTTTATAACCTTTTAATAGTCTGGTCGAGAAACACTAAGATTGGAATGCCGCTTTACTCAACAGCACCAAAATTAAATGTCCTATATATTGAAAAGGCCCTATTGCTCACTTACTTGCCAATACACTCTAGGCTAATATGTGTGTGTGTGTGTGTGTGTGTGTGTGTGTGTGTGTGTGTGTGTGTGTGTGTGTGTGTGAATTCGGGTTTAACGTCGCTTTCAACAATTTTTCAGTCATATCACGACGGTGTCTGGTTGCGACAGGGAGCTCAATGCTCACTTTTATAGTGCTGCCTCACTGAAGTATCATGTCCCAGACACATTACATGATACCACACCCAGTCACATTATCCTGACACTGGGTCGACCAGTCCTAGCTCTACCTCGTAAATCTGAGTGCCCAACAAGGAGCAGCTAATACCATTTTTAACGACTTTGGTATGTCGCGGCCCGGGATCGAACCCGTGACCTCCCGTTCCCCGGAGCGGACACTCTACCAACTGAGCTATCGGGGCCGGTCTAGGCTAATACAAGTACTTTTTCAATAGATCTAAGCACTTCACAATCAACCCTTTCATAAAAGTCATCTATTTTAAGGCATTCAAGAGTTCTGCAACGGAAGGCCTAGTGTTTTTTTTTTTTTTTTTTTTTTTTTACCGGATACTACGGTCTTCGACCACATGTGATTAACAATCGGCTCGATATGAGTGAAATAAACTCGAAAGGACCGTAAAATGATCCCCGCCCTCGGCCATTTTGTTTACCCGAGCTGAACGGTTTGAGCAATTTTGGTAGAGGGCCATCCAAGGAACATTCCTGTGAAGTAATTTCAAAATCCATCCGCTGGTAAAGGAGAAGAAATCGTTTAAAGGTTTTTCTATTTTAAGCTCTGGTGGCCATTTTGTTCACCCGAACGGAACAGTATGAGCAATTTTGGTAGAGGGTCACCAAACAAACATTCCTGTGAAGTAATTTCAAAATCCATCCACTGGTTAAGGAGAAGAAGGTGTTTAAAGGTTTTTTTCTATTTTTAGCTCTTGGGCCATTTTGTTCACCCGAGCGGAACAGTTTGAGCAATTTTGTTAGAGGGTCCCCCAAGGAACATTCGAGTGAAATAATTTCAAAATCCATCCACTGGTTAAGGAGAAAAAGTCGTTTAAAGATTATTCTATTTATAGCTCTGGCGGCCATCTTGTTCAGCCGAGTGGAACGGTTTGAGCAATTTTGGTAGAGGGTCACCAAAGGAACATTCCTGTGAAGTAATTTCAAAATCCATCCACTAGTTAAGGAGAAAAAATCGTTTAAAGATTTCTTCTATTTTTAGCTCTGGCGGCCATTTTGTTCACCCGAGCGGAACAGTTTGAGCAATTTTGATAGAGGTTTACCCAAGGAACATTCCCGTGAAGTAATTTCAAAATCCATCCACTGGTTAAGGAGAAGAAGTTCTTTAAAGGTTTTTCTATTTTTAGCTCTGGCGGCCATTTTGTTCACCCGAGCGGAACGGTTTGAGCAATTTTAGTAGAGGGGCACCCAAGAAACCTTCCTGTGCAATAATTTTAAAATCCATCCACTGGTTAAGGAGAAGAAGTTGTTTAAAGTTTTTTTCTATTTTTAGCTCTGGCGGCCATTTTGTTCACCCAAGCGGAACGGTTTGAGCAATTTTGGTAGAGGGTCATCCGAGGAACATTCCTGTGAAACAATTTCAAAATCCATCCACAAGTCTTTTTAAATGGTTTTCTATGTTTAGCTCTGGCGGCCATCTTGTTCACCCGAGCGGAACAGTTTGAGCAATTATGGTAGAGGATCACTCAAGGAGCATTCCTTTGAAATTAGATCAAAATCTGTCCAGCAGTTTTGGAGGAGAAGTTGTTTAAAGCAAAAGTTGACGACGGACGCACGCACGGACGACGGACGACGGACAAAGACTGATCCCAAAAGCTCACATTGACCACTTCGTGCTCAGGTGAGCTAAAACATAGAAAAAAAAAATACTTCAAAAATCATCTCCTCAGAAACTGAATGCTCTATTACGCTGAGAGTTTTTGGAAATATTCACCATATTTGCCTTTACAGGTTTTGTGTTTTTTGTTTTTTTTTTTTGTTTTTTTTTATAAAATTTGGCTCTTTAGTTTGGTTGCTATGGCAACTTAGATTTTCCATAGACAATTGAAAAATGGCATTTGCTGCCAAGTTATTGCAGATATTTTGACAAAACTTTTATAGAAATGTTCCTTGAGTAAATGTCTCTCAGCCATATGCTTTAATGCCAACATGGAGGTCCCCCAGGTTAAGCCGGGGCCATGTCCCACCCCCTTCACTTCATAAAAGCCCATATAACTCGGAAACCATCCAGATACCCCAAAACCATATATATTCTTGTTCCTTATGATAAGATGCATTCAGTGACACCAAACTTGGGGTCCCCGGTACGTGCCGGGGTCATGCCCCACCCCCTCAATTCCATAAAAGGCCCAATATCTTGGAAACCTTACAAATCCCCACCCCTAAGCCATATATATTCTTGTTCCATATGAAAATATACATTCACTTACACCACTTTGGGTGTCTCCCGGGGTGCGCATGGGCCTTGTCCCACCCCTTCTTCTTCACAAAAGGCCATATATCTCAGAAACCATTCAAATCCCAACCCAAAAACCATATATATTCTTGTTCCTTATGAGAAGACGCATTCAGTGACACCAACCTGGGGGTGCCCCGGGTTGTGCCAGTGCCATGACCCACCCCTTCCATTTCATAAAAGGTCCAATATCTTGGAAACCTTACAGATCCCCACCCGTAAACCCTATACAGTAAAAGTCCGCTATTAAGACCACTTTCTAGACTTCCAAAACGTGGTCTTATTAGCGGGGTGGTCCTTATAATGGAATAAAATAGTGTTGGCAAGATGGATTTATTTTTTTATGTGTATTGCTTCTTGCCAGAATGCATTTAGTAATCCTTTCTGTCCTAAACTTTACTGATCCTAAGTTTAACTTGAAGTTCTATTTTCCTTATTTATTATCGGTAATATTACACACAAAAAAACAACAACACATTAATAGCAACAGTATGAACTTTAAGCTGCTTTATATCATTCAATTGTTCCAAAATAGTCTTCTAAAATAACTGAAGAAAACAGAGTTGCACATTACCAAAATTATCAAAACTATTTGACAGTGATTCTGAAACACATCTTGCTAAAACAACACAGAGATTAATAAGTACAGGTAAACTGCTGTTTTAATTCACACCTTTAGGAATATGTGTGAACATTACCAAGAGTTGTTGTAATGGTGCAGAATCCAGCATAAATTTATACCTGACCAGTGAACTGAGAGATTAAAATTGACTTGACCAAAAAGTGGTCTCAATAGCGAACAGTAATGCCAGATTTGGACTTTTGAAAGTGGTCTTAATACTGAATAGCGGGGTGGTCTCTTTATCGGAATAAATAGCAATTAATTAAATAGGAAAAAAATGGGTCTGGCAAAAAGCGGTCTTAATAGCGGAGTGGTCCTATTATAGGGGTGGTCTTTAAGCAGAATTCTACAGTATATTCTTATTCCTTATGAAGAGACTCATTCATTGAAACCAATTTGGGGGTCTTCTTGGGTGCGCCGGGGCCTTGCCCCACCCCTGCACTTCACAAAAGGCCATCTATCTCAGCAACCATTCAGATCCCCGCCCCAAAACCTTATATATTCTTGTTTCTTATGATATTACGCATTCATTGACACTAACCTGGGGGTCCCCCAGGATGTGCCGGAGTCGTGCCCCACCCCTTCATTTCATTAAAGACCCAATATCTTGGAAACCTTACAGATCCCCACCTCTAACCATATATATTGTTGTTCCTTATGATAAGACACATTCGTTGACGTCAACTTGGAGGTCTCCCGGGTCAAGCCAGGGCCTTGACCCACCCCACCACTTCACAAAAGGCTATATATCTCAGAAACTGTTCAGAGTCCAACCCCTAAACCATATATAATTATCTTCTTTGTGATAAGACACATTCAAATAACACTAGCTTGGGAGTCATCCGGACTGCCTGGGCCATGCCCCACTGCTTTACTCCATTAAAAGCCAATGATCTCAGAAATCATTCAGATCCCCACCCATAAACTATAATATTCTTGTTCCTTTTGATAAGATTCATTCAGTCACACCAACCTGGGGGTCACTTTATGCTAGGGCAATGGGCCCCGCCCCTCCACTTTAAAAGGCCATATATTTCAGAAACCATTCAAATCCCAACCCCATAATCAATATCAATAGCACACACACTTGGGTCGCAGGGGCCATTCCTCTCCTCTCCACGTCATAGAAGGGCCTCATATATCAGAAACCATTCAGATTCCCACCCATAAACCATATATATATATTCTTGGTCCTTATAGGGACAACAATCTTTGGCTTTCCTGGGATCAACAGGACATGCCCCAACCCCTCCACCGCTTAAGAGGCCTTATAACTCCGGTATACAGATCCCCACTGCTACACCATATATATTCTTACTCCTTATGATAAGACGCATTAAGTGATACCAACTAAGGCTCCATTGGGTCCATGCCCTACACCCTCTACTTAATAAAAGGCCTAATGTTTTAGATACTGAGTCCAGATGGATGCTCATTTGGATATAGGGGTTCATTTGGGAGACTTTATAATTGGTAGATTAAAATGATATCATGTTAACATACATGGCTGTCACTGGGCAGTGCCCACCTGAGCTCTGGTGAGCATAGTGGCCCATGGGCCTCTTGTTTAAATATTTCATTCGTATAACATAGTAAAAAGGGGCATACAAGAAGGAAGTTCATAACAAACTCTTTCAACACAGAAAAATTTTCATGCCCTTCTCTCATGTGCTGACACTATAAATCTTGCCTAAGCAACCTTCTATTTCTTAGCAATTATTAAACCTACTTTTTCGCGCATGAATTCGCGTTTCCGGATCACGAAAACACATCTATATAGTTTTGATCTCCTTAAACCTCACTTTTATATGGTGAAACTGGGGTTTACAGGGGTAAACATGTTTTTTCTTATTTGTGCTCAAAAACGTAGATTGTCGGTACTTGTTAGAACCGCCTCGCCCAGGCGGTTCTAACGAGTTCCCACAATCTATGTTTTGATCAGAAATAAGAAAACTATCAGAAATTTTTATCCGAAAATTTTCATTTTTGGTGGTAAAATGTTCAATATGTTTTCGTAATGATATCGGGGTGTTCGAAAACTTTTACAATGACGTTTTCTCCGAGATATTATATAAAGTTGATAATCATCACGAAAACACGCCTATATTATTCTTACCCCCTTGAACCCCACTTTTATATAGTAAAACTGGGGTTTACAGGGGTTAACCTTATTTTTTATTTCTGCACTAAAATATAGATTGTGGGTACTCGTTAGAACAGCATCAATGAGGCGGTTCTAACGAGTACCCACAATCTATATTTGGAGCAGAAATAAGAAAAATATCACAATTTTTTGTCTAAAAATTTTCATATTTTTTGGCGATAAAGGTTACAATGTATTTGTATAGGCGTGTTTTCGTAATCTTTTGTCCTATCAAGTGTATCTTAAGCCCCCGCCCATAGGGGCTTGAAGAAATATATGTGCTGCATGATGCTTCCACGCAGAGCTGAATCCGGCCCGCACACTAGTACTGGTAAACCGCTTAAAGGATCTAAGCCTGTCCAGGAACCGCGGTTCGAGTTGGACCGTCCATGCTAATAAACCTTATTGGTTTCATTGGGCGACAGGGCTTGAGATGTCTTTTCATCTCAGTGTCGGGTAAAAGTCCCACAAAATTGGAAGCAACGTCTCCAAAATGACCTTTACAGTGTTGACGGGGACGTTAAACCTCAAATCAAACAAAATCACGTGTATCTTTGAAATATTCCCCTTGAGCCGGATCATATTTTTTTTTAGAAACAATGTTCATACTAATTTTTTAATACAAGTACATCCATAAGGGACCGGTGAACATCAGAGTCCGATGCACTTCTGAATTTACATCTCCCACCAGATAGGATAGTTTTTTTTTTTTCAATTGCGGAAAGATGAAAAATGCATGGGGCCAGACCTGAGCTGTAGGGAGAGTGCGACAATACATTTGGCATTTTCAGAAATCAGAAACTCTGCTACAGTTAAAGTCTGTGGGCTGGGTCGTGTGATGTAACACATAGACGTGCTGGGGACCGCTTTTGAGACAAGCTTTTCACCTTTTTTTTTTTTTTTTTTTTTTTTCAGGCAGGCATAATATCTTTTTAAAAGTCGACTTCCATGAAAGAGTATCCACTCGCCTGGAGTCTCATCATCACGTGAACAAGTCAATGAAATGAACACCCCCTTAAACCCCACTTTATATAGAGAATACTTGGGTTTACGGGGGTATACGTCATTTTTTATAATTTTTGCTCCAAGACATAGGTTGTAGGTACTCGTTAGAACCGCCTCAATGAGGCGGTTCTAACGAGTACCCACAACCTATGTTTGCAGTATAAATAAGAAAAATATCACAGATTTTCATCAGAAAAGAAGCCATTTTGGGGATGTGGAAAATGCACTATGTCGCACGGGTATGTTATCGTAATGTACATCGTTTTTTAGTGTTTTTTTTTTTTTTTTAAGTTTTATTTTACATTGTACAGAAATACAAGTCCTAAACAGCATTCTTCCCATTTTGACAAGTGTCAAATGGAAATACAAGGTTGGGTTACGATACTTTTCTCAATTTTCAAGTATACCGAAATGTGATAATACGAATATGTTCTCGGCATGATCCTGTGCATTTAGGACAACTGTTGGAAAAAACAAGGTCTGTATCCATCATTTATTCACATCTAATTTTAACACTAAAATCTATATCGCTAGAAAGATTTTTAAAAGTCTATCTCGATAACATCTTCCTTGAGAATCAACTCCTCCTAAAAGCGGAATTTACTCACACCGGCAGCATGTTCCCCGTTTTTTTTTTTTTTTTTTTTTTTTGTTTGTTTGTTTTAAAGAGAAACCACTATATGCAGAATCGTAATGCTTTTTCGCGTTCTGCGGCGTCTGATCAGGGCCTGCACTGTTTGCCAAGGTACCCCTTTAGGGGTTTCCCGCACACAATGGGTTGAACTGTTTCGTTTAACCCTTAAATTCCAGGTTTAAGCAAAAAGTGTTTACCATGATCAAACGCTGCGTTTCATTCCTGTATTGTAAGCAAACAGCGGAGACCCTGATCGGACGCCGCGTTCTGTCGCGTTCGCTTGATCTACGTCATTCTGTAGCGCCTGATCTTGGTCTATATTGTTTGCCAAGACCAATCCAAGATTCAAGCCCCGATTTTAAAGATAACCCTACTAATAAGCAACACGCTGACCTTTGGCTGCTCGTGCCTGGATTTCCTACAAATCAGTGATAGTCACGTGGACACTAAAGAGTTTATATGCTTTAAAATTTTGGGTCGATTGAAAAACAATCGACCCACACTATAGTCGCCTAATTTCAGCCAAAACAATGTAATGCGTATTGTAAAATGTTTTGTCAAAACGGTGAAACGAAGTTACATGTGAAATAAGCTGATATTTTTTTTCAAGCAGTGTATACAGAAGGAGAGGGGACACATTGTTCTTGGTGCGGATCCTGTTTGCAATTGCTTTTGAAGCAACAATGAATGGATTTTTAATACACTTGCACATATACCTAATTAGGAAAGGGTGTGTGTGGGGGGAGATAAATAGGTTGGGCTGCATGATGCTTCAACGCGGAGCTGAAACCGATTCATAAGCCATAACAAGCTTTTTTTTTAATAGCTACAGTGACCTTGACCTTCAGCCCAGAACTCTGAATGTTGACCTTGCTTGAGAATATTATCACACTTAACATTTGTGTGAAGTTACATCAAAATCCATTGATAAATCTAGGTGCTAGCTTGAGCCATGAAAAAGTTTTTCTAAAAACAGCCACAGTGACCTTGACTTAAGCTCAGGACCTGCTTCATATATAATCATACTTAACAATTGTGTGAAGCTACATTAATATCCGTCAATAAATGTAGGCGCTAGAGCGATATGACACAGTTTTTATTTTTTATATAAAATAGCCACAATGACCTTGACCTTGAACCCAGAATCGTGAAAGTCAAACTTGCTTGAGATATTACCATACCAAACATTTATGTTAAATTACCAAAAAAAACCCTTTGATAAATGCAGGCGCTAGGCGCTAGAGTGATGACAAAGTTTTTCTAAAAATAGCCTCTGCACCTGGGCCCTGAAAATCTAACTTGCTGGAGAAATAATCAAATACATTATTTGTGTGAAGTTACGTTAAATTCATCAATAAATGTAGGGGCTACAGTGAAAACAAAGCTTTTCTGAAAATAGCCCCAAGAACCTTGACTGAGCCAACTACCCTAAAAGTCTGATTTGCTTGAAAATCAAAGTCCTGGAGCTTTTGATTTCCCAGAAGAAGGTTTTTAAAGGTTTTCCATATATAAGTCTATGTAAAACCGTGGGCCCTGGGGCGGTGCCACCTTTGGCCCCAGGGCTATAATTTGAACATTCATAGGAAAAGTCCACCAGATGAAGCTTCATATCAAATATCAAAGACCTGGGTCTTCTGGTTTCAGACAAGAATATTATTAAAGGTATTCCCTATATGAGTCGAAGCTAAACTAGTGGGACCCGGGTTGGGGCCATTTCTGGCCACAAGGCTATAATTTGAACAATCTTGGTAGAGGTCCGCTAGACGAAGCTACATACCAAACATATAAGACCTAGGCCTTGTGGTTTCAAACGAGATTTTTAAAGTTTTAAAAAAGGATTCCCTATACAAGTCTATGTAAACCCAGTGGCTCCCTGGGACAGTTTTGGTCTCAGGGCTATAATATGAACAATCATAGTAGAGGTCCACCAGATGAAACTTCATACCAAATATCTAAGACATGGGCCTTCTGGTTTCAGACAAGAAGATTTTCAAAGATTATCCTAACGTTAGTCTATGTAAAACCGGTGGCCCCGGGGCGGGGCCATTTTTAGCCCATGGGCTGAACTTTGAACAATCTTGGTAGAGGTCCACTAGATGAAGCTGCACACCAAATATAAAAAACCTGGGCCTTCTGGTTTCAGGCGAGAAGATTGTTAATGGTTTACATTATATAAGTCTACGTAAAACAAGGGCCCGGCGTGGGGCATTTTTGGCCCCAGGGCTATAACTCGAACAATCTTGGTAGAGGTCCTGTAAATGAAGCTTCATATCAAAACCGCGGGCTGCTGGTTTCAAACAAGAAGATTTATAAAGGGTTTCCCAATATAAGTCTATGTAAAACCAGTGGGCCCTGGGGCAGGGCCATTTTTAACCCCAGGACTATAATATGAGCAATCTTGGTAAAGGTTCACTAGATGAAGCTTCATTCAAAATATTACAGATCCGGGCCTTCTGGTTTCAGACGAGAAGATGTTTAAACGGTTTCCCTATATAGGTCTATGTCTATGTAAAACCGATGGGCCCCGGCGCGAGGGGCATTTTTGGCCCCAGGGCTATAATTTGAATGATCTTGGTAGATGTCCATTAGATAAAAGTTCATACCACATATCTAATACCTGGGCCTTCTCCATACAAGAAGATTTTTAAAGGTTTCCCTATATAAGTCTATATAAAACTGGTGGGCCCCAGCGCGGCGGGCATTTTGGCCCCAGGGCTATAATTAGAACAATCTTGGCAGAGGCCCACGAGATGAAGCTTCACACTAAATAACAAAGGCCTCGGTCTTGTGGTTTCACAGAAGAAAATGTTTAAGTTTTCAATGAAAAAATTCAATTTTTGGCTCATGTGACCTCGATTTGAAACGGACCGGAACCATTTGAACAAATTTGAAAGGGGGCCACCTAAGGATCATTCCTGTGAAGTTTCCACGCCAGTTCTGTACTATAGTTGCACGAAATTGGTTCAAACTATTAGTATTATAGTCCCCATTAATAGTCTGGCCATGAGATAAACAGTCCACCAACAGAAACCTTTGCTGTTCCAAAACAATGTTGTCATGACCTTGCCAACTGAAGGTGAGTGAGTGAGTGTTTGAGTTTTACGTCCCACCAACAGCTTAGGTCATACGGAGACGGGACCTCGGTTTAAAGACTCATCCGAAAGTCTGGAGAAGCCCGGGATCGATCCTGCGATCCCTGGTTTACAAGGCGAGTAGCGTAACCACTGCACCACGGAGGCTCCTACCAACTGAAGGTTGAGTCATGAATATCTTTGGACGCGGTGAACCGTGACAAGTCCATTGTTTACTCTGCTGTTTAGTCTCAGGATCAAAGTGATGGATCCAAGTTTTGTCCCCGGTAACAATTCTTTTCAAGAAAGTCTTCCGGATCAGAATAATATCTTTCCAAAAGTGACTCAGACATGGGCACTCGGACAACTCGTTGTTTTTGGCACCCAACGCGCTGAAAGCTTCTCATGCCTAGCCGTTCATGTAAAATGGTAAAAACGCTACCCTCCGAAAGTTCCAATCTTCTAGACATTTTTTAAACTTTCGCCTGTTCTGCTTTACTGGTTCCCTTGGATTTTCACTAGTGACGTCATCAGTAGTGCTCACAGGTCTTCCACTACGGTGCTCGTATTCCAACTTAACTCGACCACGTTTAAAATCAGCCACCCAATTTCTAACAGTTTATATATATGAAGGAGCAGTCTTTCCATAAACTTCACACAACTCATCGTAAATTTCCTGGTTCTATTTAAAAACAGGTATCTAATTACTGCTCTGTACTCAATTTGTCGGGGAAAATTGGCAACACTGATCCATGCCATGTTATTCTATCTCGCATGGACTACAACTACTAGACTGATCGATAAAATGTCATGTAACCATGTATAAGACATTGGTGTGTAACATATGAAAAGCGTGCATTTGCCACGGATCAGTAACTGGATTAAACGAGTTAAATATTGAATGACCCTCGTATCACAAATGAGTATTATGTATTTCCCTAAACGAATCCCCAAGATATGAAATAAAAGTGAAGACAATGAACAAGAATCGATACAATTACCTACAGCTCCCATCAGAGGCATCAAAGGGAAAGAAACACGAACATGAAGTAACTAAACCCTAATGAAAACATCACTAAATGAAACCCTTTTGATCCCCATGTATATCATTCTATTTAAAACAGATTTAATTCTACTGGCTATTGCAGAAGATGCTAGTTTATAAATTATATTCAAACATGACATGGATCTCCAATATTTTGAATACTGTCTATTCTTTTTGGATTAGTTATGATACCCAATTTTCGTTTCAGACAATGATCTATTCCTATATCATTACGCAAACAAGCCTATACAAATACATTGCCACCTTTATCGCCGAAAAAAAATGAAAATTTTATGATGAAAAAATGTGATATTTTTTTATTTCTGCTCAAAATATAGATTGTGGGCACTCGTTAGAACCACCTCATCGAGGCGGTTCTAACGAGTACCCACAATCTATATTTTAGAGCAGAAATAAGAAAAATAAGGTATACCCCCGGAAACCCCAGTTTTTCTATATAAAAGTGGGATTCAAGGGGGTCAAAATTATATATGCGTGTTTTCGTAACGTGCATAATTTAATGAATGAAGAATAAAATGTCCTAGACAAAATTATAAAAAAAACTATCTAAACACATTCTCTCCTGGATTCTTATCATTTTTCATATTTTTAACGCTTGTGGTATTTCTGAATAATTTACTTGTTTGATAACTTTGTCCTGGTTTTGATAATAATGGAAGAAACATCTGCACTTTTATTCTTTATAATTATTAGTATTAGTATTATTTTAGTCACCATTATTTATAATCATTACAAAAACATGCGTATTGAAATATTTTGATTAAATTTTACGACAAAGAATGATAAAAATTCTGATAACTTTAGTATTTCGGCTCAAAACATATATTGTGGGTACTTGTTAGAATCCCCTCGGTGAGGCGCTTTTAACGAGAACCCACAATTTATGTTCTAAACCTACAATTGATATTTTTGAGTAGAAATAAAAAAATAATGTATATCCCTCTAAACCCCACTTTTACTGTACAATGTTTTTACATTCTGAGTACTCGTAAGAACCGCCTCTGCGAGGGGTTCTAACGAGGACCCGTTGCCCCCGCTCATCGGGGCTTGAAGAAATATATGGGCTGCTTGATGCTTCCACGCAGAGCTGAATCCGAGCCACACACGAGTACTGGTACACCGCTTAGAGGATCTAAGCCAGCCCAGGCAAAGCGGTGTGAGTATCGGACCGTCCATGCTTATAAACCCTATTGGTTTCGTTTGGCGACAGGGCTTGAGATGTCATTTCATCTCAATGTCGGGTAAAAGTCCTATAAAATCGGAAGCAACGTCTCCAAAATGACCTTTACAGTGTTGACGGGGACGTTAAACCTCAAATCAAACAGACTAACGCGGACCCACAATAAGTGTTTTTGAGTAGAAATTTAACAAAAAAAAAAAAAAAAAAAAAAAAACTCAAATCAAACAAACACAATCTTGTATTAATCAATTATTTAGTTTACTTCTTTTCACATTTGAGTTAATGAAACAATTACTCTCATTTTTTCCTTTACTTAAAAAAAAATAAAAATAAAAAGAAGTAATTTAAAACAATCTCAGTAACATAAGTTCCCCCTTAAGAGCCCCCTTTCACTTTGCTCATAATCACCTCATAATCACTATGGTCCAAAGACTTGATTATTGGAGACTATTAAACAGGCCACCCCTTTTATATAGGGAAAAATGTGTCTTTAAGTTCATCTTCCAACTGGCTGGCCTCCACGTCTGATATGTGAGTCCCCCAATTAATGTTCTATTCCTCCTCATTTAATTCTTGATTTTCTGAATACAATGTCTGATAAAAATGTTTTTGTAAATTAATTAAATCCTGTGTTCCTATGTGCTCGGTACCTTCATCACTAACCAATTCACTTATTAATTTATTAGTGTAGGTTATATTTTTCTAAATAAATACTATTTTGATGTTGTTGTTTTCCTCCTAAGTCCTGTTATGGGACTTTAAAAGTTTTATGAGATTTGATTTTTTTCATAAGGTATCTTTCCATGAATAGATTTGCCATTCTCAGTTCCTCTCAAACACAGTTTCTCTTATCAAATCAGGGCAATGGTTATGTAAGATTTCTGGTCATTGCCCATTTATGTTACAGCACACTAATGTTACAACCATTAGCAAATCAACGTTAACAGCAAAACAAGATTAATTACCCTCATAAAATTTCCACCAGCAGGTACAAGAAATTAGTTTTCAATTAGGGTCTGTTGTTTCATGTTTGTGTTTCTTTCACTTTGGTATCTCTGATGGGAGCTGTGGGTTAATTGTATCGATTCCTGATCATCGCCTCCACTTCTATTTTACAGAGTGGATAGAGTGCCCTTGTGTTGAACCTACTATTAATTTGGGATAGCTTTACTTTTGAACAAAATTTGAGTATGTGTAAAACAGTAACATAACATGAATACCAAACCATGAATGCTTTACTGGCATTTGTAAATACGAATAACTGAGGATCGAATAAAATGATATTTAAGAAATTGCATAAAGACAGATTTCAGCATGGAAACAATAACTCCAAGGGAAGATGAGACTATAGAATGTGGCCATTTCAAAAAGACACAAAAACAGCTACTGCCATTAACCCCAGATCAGATACCCTAGAATGGCGTCTACTCATGGTCTACACTATTTGCTTCAGTTCTGGTTTAAACAAAACAGTATAAATGTCAAATCAGGAGTATTGACTGTCGACCAGTTTGTTATCAATTTAATCCTCGTAAGATGCCAAGAAAAAACTGCAGAAAGCAACACAATTAAATGGCCAGAAATTACAAAGGGCTATAACTATAAAAAATTAAATTGGTTGAAAATTTAATCAGGTGATCTCACCCTCAGTCCCAATCAGTATACCAAATATCAAGCCTCTAGCTCAAATACTTTTTTGAGATATCTTGCTAACAAGGTTTCTATATTATATCATCAAAAGGAAAATAAATCGAAAAGGGGAAATACTCGTGATAAAAAAATACGGGTCAACTATTTTTTTTCATGAGAGATTTATATTTGTTTGTGAATTTATTTGTGTAATTTCAAAACACCAGCAAACAGGGTTCTAAAATTATGCTATGCACCAGAAAGCAACACAATTAAATGGTCAGAAATTGCAGAGGGCCATATCTCATTTGATTAAATCAGTTCGAAATTTAATCAGGTGATCTCCTCAGTCCCAATCAGTATAGTAAATATCAAAACCCTAGCTTAAATACTTTTTCAGATATCTTGTTAAAAAGATTTCTATGTTATTTAATAAAAAAGGATATAACCCATAAAGGGTAGATAAATCGGATTAGAAAAAAAAATACGCGTCAACTATTGTTTCATGAGCAATCCACATATAAACTCAAAACACTAGCATACATGGTTTGTTTCAAAGTTAGCGTGACGAACGAACAAACGAACGAACGAAATAACTTACGAACGTACAAGCCAGAAGCAATATGCTTTCAAAGTTGGGGGCATAACTATAGAAGTTCCCGCATCCTATTGTCTACTTGACTGTCGCTGACCACAGAATCCAGGTACTAGTTATTTATAGCAACGCAAGTCTCCTACCTGTGACGTCACGCCGGAGCGCTATTTCAAAAGTAAAAGCTGGACTGGGCTTGTGTATTGTGACATTGGCAAAGAGTGGACATCTATTCAGATGCCACATAAAGCGACGTCCGACCAGGTCTATACTCTTTGCTTCAAATACTGGAATTTAAAGGTTAAACAAACAGTTAACATATAAGTCTCAGTCCGGGACTATTAACCAAGCCTACCCGTGGGGGTAATCGACCCACCAGGAATCTCTTAGCTTTGATTTATAAATGCTACCAGTCGCTCAGATTATTTCACTCAATATTAGCCACATTTTAGGTTTATAATACGGTTTATATTTGTCTTATTTCTTGCCGTAACATAGATTGCGAAGGCTCATTAGAATCACCTTAATGGGGCTGTTCTAACGAGTACCAATGACATATGTTTTTGAGCAAAAATACGGAGTGAGAGAGTGTTTGAGTTTTACATCTCACCAACAGCTAAGGTCATACGGAGACGGGACCTCGGTTTATACATATGGAGAAAAGCTCATCAGTCCATATTGATCTTATCAGTCTAGGGATTAGTGGCTATAGCAGTCAGCAGGTTATCTCCGGGAGTTTCCGGCATTTTCCGATGGGCTCTTACAGCCCGTACCGTCACGAAATTGAAAGCGATTTATTATCATATATAAAAACCTTCAAAAAAGACCTTTTCCCCCCAATTGTTTTTGAAATGAAACTTATATCATGACAAAGAAGAGATATTGTTGCATACGAAACCATTTGCACAGCCTAACTGCAATATTCTCGTTCAGAGAAATTAAGTGCGAAAGGTCTTTAAATAGTGTTAAATTTATCGTTTTACTCTATATTTATTACATCTTGATGGTACTTCTATACAGTGAAGCCTGAACTAAAGTTTACACCAAGTGTACTTGAGACGTGCACGCCAGGTGCACTATTTGCATTAAAATGATAGTAAATTTGTGCACCTGACATGAACACCAAGTGCATAAGGGTGTAATTTTTAGTTCTGATCCCACTGTATTTCCTAAAAAAGACTTTTTTTATACTTAAAACAGAAATTTGAAGCTAATACCATAACAACGCTGAAATAATAAGCTTTACAGAACTGTTTGCAAAGGATTGATAACCCTAATAGAAAATGTGATATTTAAGATTTAGTAAAGTTTTCTTATATCGCTCCATATAAAAATTTGCGCACACCTGGCCTCAGGTCATGATGAGATTTTCTCCGTATGGACTCATCCGAAAGTTTGGAGAAGCCCGGGATCGATCCTGCGATCCCTGGTTCACAAGGCGAGTAGCATAACCACTACACAACAGACGTTTCTAACAAAAATACGGAAAATAAGAAATACCCCGTAGACACAGAAATTATTTGTCTAAATCGCGACGGAAGTAAGGGCGAGGATTGTGGCCACGTGAAATCGATTTAAGCCCCCCCCCCCCCCCCCCAGTGGAAATCTTTCCACTTACCGTTCCAAGGCGGTTCTTCTGTGGCGATTTATTTATTTTGTTGTTTGTTACTTTCTGTGTGTATCACTTGTGTCTCTTTATTTTGGATGGCCATATGGCCATTTTGTGGGAAAGTAACTGTCCTTATGGCCTTCCTTTGTTTAGATTTCAATTATTGCCTGGTCGCTTAATGTTTGTGTTTCTTTCCCTTTGGTGTCTTTGATGGGTGGAGTAAGTTAATTGTATCGATTCCTGATCTTTCTGTACAAAGTGAAGCGATGAGGAGCCTTCTTTCCTGAACTTTTTAAAACCTGATGAGCATTTGTACAAGGAGAAACCAATGAATACCTGGTATGGATGCCATAGTTTTATGATCCTTAATATCTGTCTATTCTTAGACTGGAAATAAATCATCTGAGGTCAGTGGGTTGGTTTGACAGCCCCTGCTAAACACTAATGATGGTGTGATGCCATTAAGTGACTTAGAATACATTTGTGAATTACTTTGATGTCTATGGCCTGCCAGAAATCTGACATGTTCCTTCGCAGATTTGATAACTCCTAGATGTTTGAGTCAGGATAAAAATAAAATCTTACCTTGCATTGTGGCATAAGATAAACTATGGAATACATGAACAGAACTATTAACATCTAGGACTTATATAAGTCTATCCTGTTATCTACATTTTGATTTTAGTATTGCTCCTTCTTTTATATTTTTTCTTACATTAATTAAGCCGTTTTTCTTCTGTTCCAGAAGTTCGAGATTATTATCATCTATGTTTAAAAAGTAATCATCATTTATTTAAGAAATAGATCAGCTCTAACTGTGATTTGTTGAGTAATAAATCACAGTTTGGAGGTCAGTTGTAAAGTAGATCAAATCACGATTCTAACACGCTGAACATCGGCAATTGTCTACTTACAACTGACCGACAAACTGTAATTTATTACTCAACAAATCACAGACTATAGCTGATCTATTTCGATTCTAACACGCTGAACATCGGCAATAATGTTGTTGTTTCCTTCAAAAGTTCACAACAATTCGCTATTGTTAGAATAAGTCACGCTAAAATTCTCGACTGAAACACATGCATTTATATCCTTTTTCTAACGTTTTCGATGTGAGAAAATGACGTTACACCGTCTAACATCAAGAAAATCGACTAGTGACGTCATAAATTTGTAGTTTTTAATGACGTCAACCGTCACGCTCTTCCGAGCTGTGATTTGTTGTAGAATAAAACACAGTTATTTTCCATTGCCATTATAGGCGCGCTGTGTTAAGAATTCTTGTTCTAACAATTCTCCTTCTTTTTCTAAATCCCTATCCTCCTTTCGTGTTCTTTTCGTTTTTCCTGAATTATGTGTATTTGCATTACATTTTATAGTCATCAACAGCGTTTCCAGAAAAAAGTTGGCAATTTACATAAATAAAAGTGTTCCATTATTATTTGCTGATTCTAAATCCTATATATTTAAAACACAGGTTTGTTTTACAACATTAATTATTTGTTCAAAATGAATTATTACATTTCCAAAATTCCCGTGCCGCTATCATATTCACGAAGTTTCAGTTTCAAAAATATGCTAATATGCCGACTGCGGTTATGCTACTGACCTTGTAAACCAGGTGTTGCAGGGTCGATCCTGGGCTTCTCTAGACTTTCGGATGAGTCTTTAAACCGAGGTCCCGTCTCCGTATGACCTTTGCTGTTGGCGAGACGTAAAACTCAAACAATCACAGAATTTAAGGATTGAAACGGAAGAACAAATTGCTTATTTAGTTCTTCTCAATTTTAGGGTCATATCTAGTTTTCTTCTAAACATGTATCTTGTTGATTACACTATTATTTTTGACGATGATATGTTGTTGACACTTGAGTCTCAGTTCTCGTTATTTTTATTTTTATTAGTATTATATTATTATTTTTTGCAGATGTCTTTATTTCAACTAGTAATGCCGGTTATATATGCAGTTGTGGTGTTTGAGGCAGCTGTGTATGACGGTCTTCCGGGAGAGAGGCTGACATGTAACACTTCAAGGTGCGCATGTGTAGGGTTCAGTACGTCTGTTGTACATTGTAATTTTACGGATGAATCCTTTATTATTCCCACAGATGTATCTACTGACCTCTGCGAGGTGAAAATATACGGAAAGAACTTTTCAGTCATTTTTTCAGACAAGACATACGAAGCGTCTTGGTCAGTAATCGAAAGTCTTGAAATATACGGATTCGATGAAATTAAGCCATTTACGCAATTACCGTGTAGCTTCACAAGTGCATTAGGAGGAATAAAAACCATGGTTATGCAAAATGCTGGACTCGTGTCTATAGAAACATCAGCTTTGGTAAATATGACCAATTTGAAGTATCTGGATTTGTCTCACAATGAATTCTTTCATATAAACACTATTCGACGTGCATTTAAAGGTTATCTCTCAAACGCAATAGAAACTCTGATTCTGAGCGGCAGTAGCATTTCAAACGAACACTCAGTTTATTGGACGGATCAATTATCAACGACTCTTACAAATTTAAGGCATCTTGATCTAAGTTGGACCGGGACGTCTAATTTGTATAACCTTAATGATTCACATATATTTCCAAATTTAGTAACACTGGATTTGACAGGGTCACGCATCTATCAACCCTTCAACTGTATAAAATTATTTTCATACAAAAAGTTGGAAGTCTTACGAATGAATTACTGGCCATTGTCTACGCCCAACAGTACAGCGGCTAAGAACTGTGATTCTGTGTTTTTTCAAAATGGGTGTTATATTTTACCTCCCAATTTGAAAGAGTTGCACCTGAGCCATTTTGACGTTGAGGAATTCGATATTGATTTTGAAAAGGATGTCTGCATCTCGTCCGATCTAGAATATTTCAGCATTCCCTATTTGAAGGCGGGCAGTCCATTAAAAGCTATAACTGGCCTGCATAAGCTCAAGTTTCTAGATATTTCACACTTAAAGAATCTATTTACCACGCGGGTGTTTATAGATATGCCGTCAGTTGAAACTATAAACGCATCGAGCAACTCCTTACACAAAATTGAAAACGATCCAGGGTTTGAAGAACTTCTCGAGAAAAACATTAATTTACGCTGGATTTACATGAGTAATAATGGTCTGCAGGCAATTCCATTCAACTTCTTCAGCCAAAATATCCATCTAGAGGGTATAGATTTATCATGGAACCGACTACAAAGTCTTAAATTGAATCTGACCACTTGTATGCAGTTGCGAAGACTTTCTCTTGCCTACAACAAAATTAAATATATTGACTATTCAGTTATAAGCCATTTAGACCATATACAAAGTTACAACAACAATACAAACGGCGCCGTTATCGTAAGTATTGAAAGAAACGGCTTGAAATGCAGTTGCGAAAGTAACGACTTTTTGTCATGGATTCAAAACACTCATGTCACAATCGAACAAAAGGAAACCATAGTATGTGAAGCAGAACTTGGAAAAGAATATGTCATTGATTACAACACCACAGGCCTGAAACAAAACTGCGGAAATAAAAGCACTGGACTTGTTCCTCTGTCTAACCAAACCGATCTTTCCTATGCACTAGGCGGAACCTTGATTTCTGCTTCATTAGCTGCAACAGCCATTATAACGGTCTATATTTTACTGAAAAAGAGAAGGAACATTTGTAAAATGAAAACTGAGCAAGACATTTACCTTGAAGAACGTATTGTTTCAAATGAAGAAGAATCACAAGCTCACGAAAATGAAATAGTCGATACAAATAGTTCTGTTCCAGACAATATATACTATATTGGTCTAAATGAAAGTCTCCTCAAATGCAACGACAAGAAGCCACGTTTTGCAGTCTTTCTAGCCTACAGTCACAAGGACAGGGATTTCGTAATTAATAAGCTGTATAAGCCATTACAAGAACAGCTAAGTGATTATTTCCCACAGTGGAACAAGAAACTTATAACGGTTCTTTATGACAAAAATTTTCTACCAGGTCAATGTACCATGGACTTGTGTAGAGCTGCAATCTACAGTAGTTGCGTCACTGTAGCCATAGTCTCAGACTCCTTTCAGCGTAGCACGTGGTGTCACTACGAGATAGAGACCGCCATTGAAGCTAGGGTGCCGATTGTTCCTGTGTACCTTCCCAGTTGCGACACTACCAGCTTTCCGGCTGTCATGAAATATATTTTTGAAAATAACGTCAGAATTTTCTGGCCTGAAAAAAGAAACGAAAACGCAAGTCTTTCAAAAGAAGAAACTACCGTGGTTACAGACCTTGCGTTCAGTGTATCAACTTATGTGAAACAACAAATTGCAAATCCTTCATCGAACAATTAATGTAACTATACGTGTACTGGAAAAACAAACACCTTTGGTCTCTATTACGATATGTATTTTAATTGTTTTTACCTGACGTCGCGTAACGCCATTTGTTAAAATCGGTAATCCACTAGTGGGTTAGATATGCAAATCAGTTAGATACACCCCGTAACGTCGTTACACGTACGTACGGAACCCTGGAAGGGACATTTTTGTTCTAGTTTCTAGCAAAACAGAATTTAAAACAATAAAATTAGCGTGGAGAGGAAAACAAGAAATATGTTGTTTAATCGCTATAATATGTCGTTTACACACACATTTTTATCGTTTTCCTTTCCACTCTGAAAAAGTAGGGTGGAATTTAAAACAATAAAATTAGAATAGAACAGAAAACAAAAATACATTTCTTGTTTTCTGTTCCACTCCGAAAAAGTAGCGTGGAATTTAAAACAATACAATTAGCATGGCACAGAAAACAAAAATATGTCGTTTAAACGACATATTTCTTGTGTTCCTTTCCACTCTGAAAAAGGTGGGGTGGAATTTAAAACAATAAAAACCAGAATGGAACAGAAAACACTTATGTCGTTTAAACGACATGTTTCTTGTTTTCCTTTCCACTCTGAAAAAAGTAGCGTGGAATTTAAAACAATAAAGATATCGTTTAATCGACATAATCTTGGCCTCCCATTGGTTAAAGATGTCGTTTAAACGACATCATTAACCAATGGCTTCCATTGGATGGTGTTACACATAGATTGGCTCCCTTTGACTGAGGCCTATAATATAATCCTGCTGTGTGTGTGTGTGTGTGTGCTTATGACCCGGGGGATACGGAAAGAGAATCGCTCATGTCGATAGATATTTAGTTAATTTTGGGCTGGGTGTTTCAGGCATCGCAAGCGAGAAATTTACTCTTTTTTGTGAAAGGGTTTACAGTTAGCCGTCTTTTTGTGTGAGTGTGTGTGCTGAAGACAATATATTTTGTGTTCTCATAAATCCAACTTTCCGGAATGATATCTTCCACTTTATATAGATCTATTGAAAAAAAAAACAGAGTTCATGAGTGTCAGATTGAATACTTCTGCATATTTAATAACCTCTCTTGAAATTCTAAAAATAAATATGTTCTATTTGACTGGAATAGGGAAATATGTATGATTGATTTATAAAGTATGAAAACTTATTTTTTAAAGTATGATTTTTTATCCTTTTCTACTAAGTAGGTTTTATTATTTTTATTGAAATTGACGGTTGCGTGAATTATCAATAGAACCTCTCTAATAGATGTATTTTTCTGCACACCTTGCTGATTTAATCGTTTGAATTATACACTTGCTAAACAATTATTCGAAACTATCGATCCTCCTGATTGTTACTAAATACGCGTAGTACTTTCTATTTCTTCAGGGGCCCCATCCCGTATCACCACATTCAGAGAAACGAACCTAGGCTCATTATGCCAGCAGTCTTTTTCACATGACCGTCTATCTGACTAACTTGACCGAGACGTAAATTCCTTCCTTCATATTACAGTTAGAAGCTGGTATTCCGTGCCACAGAAACACAAGGCGAAAACATAAGCTGGTCGTGTCCTGTTCAAACCTTGCTGAACTGGTGGCGCGACTGTCTTTACAAGCCCAGTCAGTCCGACCTACTACAGTTCAAAAACGCAATTGACGGGCATGCGAAAAGGACAGCTGACACTATGATCCTAGGTTCGTTTCTCTGGATATGACCTATGATTTGAGTATAAGCCGTAATAACAACCAATGGACGGCCCTCGCACACCAGTGCTTGAAGAAATAGACTGGGCTGCATTGTGCTTCCACGTAGAGCTGAAAGCAACCGTATATGAGAAGGCCTACTGGTAAACTGCTTGGAGATTCTAGGCATTCCTAAGAAAAGTGTTGCAAGTTGGACCGTTCATGCATATATGTCCTTTTGGTTTAATTCGACGACAGGGCTTGAGATTTCATTTCATCTCAATGTCGGGTAAATGTCGAGGTATCCAAAATGACTTAAACAGTTTTGACTTGGGCGTTAAATCTCAAATCGAACAAACCAGCCAACCAATGGAAGGCTAGAATTATATCGTTTAAACGACATATTATGTTGAAAAAACGACATCTTTAACCAATGGGAGATCAAGATTATGTCGATTAAACGACATCTTAATTGTTTAAAATTCCACGCTACTTTTTCGGAGTGGAAAGGAAAACAAAGAATATGTCATTTAAACGACATGTTTTTATTTTCTAGTCCATTCTAATTTTATTGTTTTAACTTCCACACTACTTTCGCAGGATGGAAAGGAAAACAAGAAATATGTCGTTTAAACGACATACTTTTGTTTTCTGTTCCATTCGCATATTATTGTTTTAAATTCCACCCAACTTTTTCAGAGTGGAAAGAAAAACAAGAAATATGTCGTTTAAACGACACATTATATCGTTTTATCGACATATTTCTTGTTTTCCGCTCCACTCTAATTTTATCGTTTTAAATTCTGTTCTGCTAGATACTGGAACAGAAATGTCCCTTCCCGGGTTCCGTACCTACTACTTGTTTAACGACGTCGCGTTTACTATATTCGCGGAATATTGACAGTGACTGCGTATTACAAATTCAAGTACGTTCTGAAATGAAGAACTTGTGGTGGTGAAACACATTTCTAGTCTGTCAGTCATATCATAGCAGCCCAGAGGCATTGAAGATGTTGATCCGTTGTCGCGACGTCGAATTAACGTTGACTGGCGTTGTTTCGGTGCTGTCTGCTCATTGGATAAATATCATTACATTATGTGATTGTTTCATGTCATTGTATTGTTTTATTTTGTTTGTATTGGAGTTAAACGGCCTAGTCAACACTAGTTTAGGTCATTTTTGCGCCGTTCAGTTTACCTGTCCACACTGTTCCTGGGTACAACAAGGACCGTTGCACAGTCTTTAGCCATAAACTGACAACTGCCCTTCTTGAATCAGCGGAAGGGGAGAGAATGACGGTAGAAAATATTTCATGAGTAATCTCAACGAAAGAATGTTGCCGACCCCGGCAGGTATCGAACCCGCGACCTCCTGATCAACAGTTAGACGTGCAGTATTTATAAAAAAAATATCAGGGATTTTCATAAGAAAAGTAGCCATTTTAGAGATGTGAAATATGCACTTTGTCGCACGGGTATATTATCGTAATGTTTATGCTATTAAATTTTATTAAATTATTTTAGGATCGGTAGTTATGGTAAATCGTTCAGCACACTTATTCTGTGCCTACAAAAATGTGCACGTGTACCAAAAAAAAAAAAAAAAAAAAAAAGAGTTTCCTTCGTAAAGCAAATAAAACACACACACACACACACATACTTGTAAAAGGTCCGTAACGGGGAGTATGACGTGGCCCTACAAATCGGGGAGATTGGAAATACTGGTTTTTAGGCAATAATTTTGACATTTTTTATTAAAGATATATTTATGTAGTGTCTTCCAATACTTATTTCTTTGATATCAATAAAAAATAGGGTGAGGATAAATCAAGCAAACCGGGGAGTTCTATACACTTTACGAATCGGGGATACACAAAATGTCACACACATCTGCAAATTGGGGAGGTTATACACATATAATCTACTAATCGGGGAGATTGTTTTACATATTACTGCACTCTGAATGAACACATAGTTTGCGACTAGACAATACAGACATATCCTCAGTTTTTCTTCATTCCATCATGAAACAAGCCTAAATCATTTCAGCCCTATTTTTGCTGGGACTTTAACAGGTCTACATTATCTTTCGTATTTCTTTTTCAGTAATAGAGGTTGGGTTCTTGTAAGAACCGTCTCGAGTAACCAAAATCTATGTCACGGGCACATATATTTGAGCCAGCGCATGACAAAAACCTACAAGAATACTTGTGCGACCAGCGAAGACTCAGATCAGCCTGTACCTACTATACGATACGATCTATGCAAAGAGACATAAGCAAACCGTCTTGTCATGATGGTGGATGAGGGCACAGGTTAATTAGAGACTCTGCTGGTCACACCGGCCTTATTGTAGGTTTCGTCCTGCGCCGGCTCAGGATTTTATCTGAAAAATTTCATTTTTTTGTAAGTTTTTCAATATATTTGAATAGCCGTATTTTCGTAATGGACCAAACCAAACTTTTTTTAACTCAATGCATGATATACACATGACTGTTAATCCCACTTCAAATATTTCAAAGTGAGATTAACCTAGGTATACATTATTTTATATTGTCTTGCATAGGCCTAGATTGTTGTTTCTCGTAAGAACCATCTCGACGAAGCAATAATAAATTTGCATCTACATTCAAAATATCGCAATGTTTAATCTAGACAATCAAATGAAATAAGATTAAATCGTGTATCTGCTTGGTCGACTTTATTTCTGTATCTATTTATTCACATCACGTTTGGTAGTCCGAGTTGTGAACATTTCTGTAAACCCGACTTGATATAGGAAAATCAGACTTTACAGAGGTAAACGCAATTCTCTTATTTCTTATCAAAACAATGATTGTTGATTGTTAATATTCGTTAAAACCACATTATTAGTGCAGTTCCAACGAGTAACGCAATCTTTATTTGTAGCAGAAACAACGAAAGTCATATCTGGTAAATTTTACAACCAAACTAAAATTCGAAAACACGCCTATACAAATAGTCATTTTTTTTCCGAAACATGAATATTTAAGATGAAAAGTTTTTGTTTGTTTGTTTGATTTGAGGTTTAACGTCCCCGTCACCACTGTAAAGGTCATTTTGGAGACGTTGCTTCCAATTTTGTGGGACTTTTACCCGACATTGAGATGAAATGACATCTCAAGCCCTGTCGCCCAATGAAACCAATAGGGTTATTAGCATGGACGGTCCGCCTCGCACCGCGGTTCCTGGACAGGCTTAGATCCTCCAAGCTGTTTACCAGTACTAGTGTGCGGGCCGGATTCTAAGATGAAAAGTTATCATATTTTTCTTATTTCTTCTCAAAACATAGAATGTGGCGACTCGATAGGGTACCCACAATCTATGTTTTAGAGCAGAAATGCAGAAGATAATATATACCCCATTTAACCCAGTTTTAGTATATTAAAGTAGGGTTTAAGGGGGTCAAAATATAAAGACATGTTTTCATGATGCATGCGACTTTTCAGATAAAAAAATCTAATAATTTTTAATATATCGGCTCAAAATCGTTGATTGTTGGTCCTCGATAGAACTGACTCAGACGAGTATCCACAATTAATGATTTGGAACAAAAATAAGAAAATAACTGTATATATCTGTAAACCACAGTTTAACTATATAAAAGTGGGGTTTCAAGTAGTCAAACTTATAGAGGCATTATTTTATTGGAAAAATTATACTTTTAGAGCCATGAATAAATGCCTTTTTCACACGGTGTGTTATTCTAATGTTTATCTATTTATTTTAGACTTTCAGTTGTACGTTTATATTTGATGTCAAGAGCAGCCTCAGTTCTTTTTCATAGTGTTTCGACAGAAGTCTTTTATATTTTTCCATGATCTGGTTTGGAGAACTGGGTTAGCCTCAATGCATTCGTCTATCTCTTTCTTCCCAGGAAGCTTTTGTTGTAACATTTTCCTGCGAAAATATGACATAACGGCCTCTTTCTCATTTGCACTCCATGGGCGTCTAGTGAGTGTGAACTTCTTTCCTTCCTTGCAAGAATTTTGCGCTAGCTGTAACTCTGTGACATCTTTCTCCGTGACTGCCATTTCTGAAACAAAAAAGATATTTGCTAACTTTAAACTTTTTGCAAATTTTGTTCAAATCATTGAACGGTTTTAGATGAGCTATCTATATATGAGGACTGCGAGAATCTTATCAATACTACCAAATATCCAGTCTTATTTAGTCTTGCAAGCATTGTCTGATTTATTTTTTATTAATTTTCCTCACTACATTACAGACCTGAACTTAATGAAAATAACAAAACCTCTGCATGTTACTATAAACTTGTATATTGGCTGTCAGACAATTTCTGCAGATGAAAACAAAATAGCGAGATTTATTCCTTAGTTCCTTATTGAACTGGGATTATAGTTAGGTTGAAGTAGCCATGAGGGAATGAAGCTGACCCTTTAGCTTTCTACTTGCATTGTTTTGATTATCATTTCCTCACATTATGTTTTTGCATCCTTCCTTTACTTGCCTTGGACTGAAATGTAAGATGACACTATTATTTTATTGATTCCTTATCATTGCCTGAACTTCTATTGTGAGTTTCTTTCCCCAGAGATGCATTTCTTATTATATTTTCTGGTCCTTTGGCATTACGCCATCCCCGCCCTTCGGGGTTTGGAGAAATAAATTGGCCTGGACGATGTTTCCACACAGAGCTGATACCTACTGCATATGAGTACTAGTAATCTGCTTTGAAGAGCTAAACCTGCTCTGGAAAACTGCTGGTAGCCCATGCATATATACTCTTTTTATTAGGCAGCAGGGATTTAGATGTCGTTTCATTTCAACATCAGGTAAAATCCCACAACATTTGAAGCAATGTCTCCAAAATGATCTAAATGGTGTTGACGGGGACGTTAAACCTCAAATTAAACAAACTTTGGCACTACTGCGTTTCAACGTGAGGTATCGAACATGTGAATCAGCTGAAGGATCTGCCAGAGGCGTGAAAAGTGTGGCATATATCATTTCTGTACATGAAAAATCCAGTGAAGCGGAATGTTGTATGATTTCCACTATTCGAATGGAACTTATGCAATGCAATGCCATGCAATATTTTATAATAACAACCTGTATCTGATTGATTTATCTCTGTTGACTGAGCCTCAATATCGCTACCAGAGCTATCATCTGCATCGTTGCCGGATTCACCTGAAAAGGTATAATTCTATTTGACTATTGACAAAGTGCATCATCAATAAAACTATTATAACAATATTATTTTTCGTTTTGTTTTTCAAAGAAAATAAAACATGGCATTTCATGCGAATTGTCTGCTAATCAGATGATTTATATGAAATGCAAAGCTTTGGTTTTTCTCAGAAAAAATAAAACAACCCTAGAAGGTATATAGTTGTAAACTATGCTTATCACAAAACACGCCTATATCATTTATATAATAAAACTAGGTATTAAGGGGTATACAATTTCTTACTTCTGCTCAAAACCATAGTCTGAGGGTACACGATATGAGGTTGTTCTTTCTAGTCCCCGCAATCTATATTTTGAGCAGAAATAAGAATATCAGAGTTTTTATTTGAAAAAAATCAGTTTTTTTTGTTTGGTGGCTAACATTTTCAATATAATTGTATATGTATGTTTATGTTTTCGTAATGGCAAAGGGTTTAACCCATTCAGATATAGCATACTTATTGCTGTATGTGATATGATGTCAATATCATTTGAAAATTTTAACCACCATAGTTAAATTGATTTCAACACTGTAAAACAAAATTCCGGTCATAAAGATGATGTGTACCTACATTTTAGCAATAGTAAGAAACTAATTTGAACACATGCTAAGGGCATTTCGTTTATTGTATTACCCGGTGTTTAAAGGTATCCCTTGCATGGTTCGACCCCGCAAATAAAGAATAAAGAATCAGCTAGGGTTGCACGATGTTTCCGCGCAGAGCTGAATCCCCCCGCTCACGAGTACTGGTAAACTGTTTGAGGCTCTAAGTCTGCACGGGAAAAGCTGTGTCAGTTGTCCCGTCCAACCATATAAACCCTATTGGTTTCATATGGTGGCAGGACTTGAGGTGTCATTTTATCTCAATGTCGGACAAAAGTCCCACAAAGTTTGAAGCAACGTCTCAAACATGACCTATACAGTATTGACAAGAATTTTAAACCTAAACTCAAACAAACAATATGCCTATGGCGGTAAATGAAAGGCCCCAAAATTTGCGCTTTATAAATGTTAAAATTGGTCGAGGTGTTGAATAGTAGCACGACTGCCCGGAATGCAGGAGATCCGTAGTTCGAGTCCCGGTTGCGGTGCGACCGATTTGTGTGCGCTAATTCATTTGTTTATAAAACAAACATATAACCTTACATGGACCATGTCGATTTAAATTCTGTTACAAACGACAAGCTTTTAGTTTTTCATTTTATCATATGACGTCGCGTCTGAGAGTGTAATAACGTCATGCATTAAATTCCGTAATCCACTAGTGGATTAAATACGCAAATTAGTTAGATGCGCCCGTAACGTTATACTTATGGCGTCCTTAACGTCGTCGCGCTTATTGATGGCGGAACATTGACTTTTTTGTTTAAAAGTCGTGAATAAAATGCGTTTAAATGTCATATGATAAATAGAATCTTGCATTCGTGTTCATGTATTATTAAATTTATTAAACTTGTTGAGGAAAAGGAATAAAATGCTCGGCAAAGCCTCGCATTTTATCCCTTTTCCTCAACTCGTTTAATAAATTCAATAATACATGACCACTCATACAAGATCCTCTATTTATCTAACAGCAGCTGGTGTTCAGTGCTTTGTCACAATCGTAAAAATTCTCCACGTGCTTCACCATGGTGCATTTTTTTTCTTTTTCATTGTGATCATTGAGCCCATTCAGGTTATATTGAAAATCGAGTATCGCTCAGACCGGTGCTAGGAGGCTTATGTAGTCTTGCAAACTAAATTGCTGTGTATGAAAAGGCTCAGTTTACCCGAATCTCCCATTTTTATTCTCTTATGTGTTTTTTTCCCAAAGAAAAGCTTTGAGCCTTTTAGTTTGCCAACGTAGACTAAAATCGGAATGATAGTATTAATAATAAATCTAACTAGATATACCGTCTGACAGGTTCTCCTCATCCAGCTGGATATCGTCCAAGGACTGCCCAACGGGTAAATCTGTTCCACCTTTTTCCATTTTTAGTAGAAGCTTGGCCACTTTGGCCACCTGGACTGTCGCCTCTGGTAAGCGGTAGAATTCACGATGGACTCTTATATCGTGTCCCATAAAATTCGCCAGAATGTCAAGCTCATTTTCCTTTAGGTTCAGCACCTGGGACATAGTGGCGATGTGTTTCCGCAGTTGCGTTGATCTAAGCCTTTCTGGAGCTGTGGCGTCGCACTCCGCTGAAAACTTTCGCATGCAGTCTGAACCTCTAATATGCGAAAGAGAACCATAGTTGACTGCCGGAAACAAATACGGATTGGCTGTACTCACCACCTTACTGCGTGTCGAATTCAGAAGATCAAGGCTTTTGACAATGTATGAGGGAAAGAGAACCGCAACAGTTCTTTCTCTTTTGCCTTCAATTTCTACTCTTGGCATGACATAGCATAGTTTCTTTTCTAAACCCGATAATATTGAATTGAACTGTGATCCATGATCTGCAAGTTGTTTTGCATTATAATCAGTTACTTTCATTCGGGACACTTCTACAGAACGTCTTCTATTAAACAGAATGAGTTGCGTCAGAACGATGCTGTTTAAAATCGCCCATGTTTTCACAGATATTTCGGTTTCGTTTGATTCTTTCAGTGCATTGTACTGTTCTTCTGCACTACTTTTAAGGTAGTCTGACAGTGCTCTTACATCTTCCGCCAACGGAAGGAACTGGCCGCGATTTCTTTTATCTTCCTGCAAGGTCTTCAGCGCATTGCTTGTGATGTCATCTGACCAGTTTAGATCTATTAATTTCTGGAGTTCTTCTGCTTCGAGTTCTCTTTCCTTTTGTCTACTTTCAATGCTCTGACCTATGACAATCTTTATGCATTTTTGGAGCGAGTGCCCAATTTTTAGGGCAAGAGATGGTGTACCATATCTGTTCTTGGATTCATCAAACGAGGATACATTCTTGCTACAGGCCACAATTGTCCGATAAAATTTCGGATGGAAAAACGAGGCAAGGGCATTATTTACAAGATTCGTTGCGTTTCGTATTTCAAGCAGTAAGCGCGCCATTTCGCGCATTTTTTGTCTGATGTAATTATGTTTGTCATTTTCGTGTCCATGTCTGTTACACAGTTTTTCACCTAGAGTCATAATAGTGGAGTCACTTTTGGCTGCCCGACTAACTTGGTCACTTTTCATACTGCAAACTACTTTTTCCAGCAATCTATTCGAGCTACTAGAGTTCTGAACATGTGGGAGCAACAGAAGACTTTCCACAGACAACTTGTTTTTAGTTTTGTCATCAATCGTTACCTTTAGAGGGCATTTGTGTCGCCATAGTTCCCGCCGTATAAAATATCCGTAATAGAACGGGCAGGGTCCATACATCTCGGGATCGCCGTTGCCATCTCGAGGACGATATCGCACGATCAAGTGACCTTCGCCTTTTCTTAAAACTTTGCAATTATGCAAATGATTGCCAAGATTTCTTATCCTGATATAGCGTCTTTCCTTTTCAGATTTGTCCGTTGTTTCCATGTATTGGACGACGTCTTCTTCATGTTTATGCTTTGCAATCAGGTGATCCGGTAATTTGCTTTTAAATTCTTCACAATAAAAGCAAAAGAATTTCTTGTCATATTTCCGGCAATCGATGTTGTTAGTAGGGGGAACAATCATTTTCTTAGTGGGCGGTGCATTAGCGTCAGAAATATCTTGACTATCAGCTGCATCTTCAAGTGAAGAAGTATGAGATGTGTTCAGTGGTGTTAACTGTTCATGCGGCACTGTTTCATCTACCTGTTCTTCGGTGTTATTTTCATTGTCAGGTATATTAATACAAACGTCTACCTCATTATTGTGCTCTGATATATCTGTGTTGTCCACAAACCTACTGAGATCAGGAACGCTAGGCACAATGTCTGACATTCCGTCTGATTGGTCAGATGATGATTCATCGTTGGTATCATCTTTTTCATCCGGTAAATATTCGCTGCCAGAAAAATCCTGAATATATAAAAAAAAAAACTTTATGTAACATTAATTTTCACTTGAACTTTGCTTTCACTTAACATCCGTTGGAACTCAGTCGGCTGTAACAACTAAATACAATACTTAAATTGCTCCTACTAATTAAAAAAAAAAACAACAACTTAATACTGCTCTTACATACGTCAGTTTCAATCTTGAGTCATTATTTGAAGGAGTAACAGAATACATGACGCTGCACATAATGTTTCGATGATTCTACAGTTAGTCTCTTTAAACAACTTTACTTTATACTGGTTTCACTTCCATCATGGCAACATGATTATGCTGAATTTAATAAATTTGATTTTTGTGTCGTCTAAAATTCTGTTTCAGTTGAGTCCCAGACTTCGGAGAAATACAAAGTTTAATTTTGAAATATTAATGGCCTTGAAATTTAATACCAATGCAGCTGCAATTACTCCTTAGGTAAATATCATGGTCCGAAACAGTATACAGCAAACATATTGTTTCAATTTCTTTCTTTGGCTGATAAATTACGGATCCATTATTATACATATCCTCACTAATGTTTGTTTGTTTGGAGGTTGAATGTTCCCGCCAACACTGTATTGGTCATTTTCGAGAAATTGTTTCCAATGCTTTGGGATATTTAAGCTCTGTAAACCAATTGGGTTTATAAACATGGAGTACTTCTTTCCCTTTGGAGTCTCTGATGGAAGGTGTAAGTTTATGTTATCGATTCCTGATCATTGCGTTACTTCTTTTTTTTTATAAGATGTAGAGTTCTCATCGTTGCTTCATCCATATATTCGTATTGTATTGTAGAAGTAAAGCCATGATCACGAATCGATAAAATTAAGACACATTTTCTCTTCCCACCTAAGACAACAAAGGGAAAGATACACAAACACGAAGCCACCAGACGTTAATGGAAACTTCAACAGAGGAAGGCCAAAAGGACAGTTACTTTCCAACAAAATTACCAAATGGTCATCCAAAATAAAAAGGCGCAAGTGATTCACACAATTGATAAAAAACAATACCATAAATAAACCACCACAGAAGAACCGCCTTGGAATGGTCAGTGGAAATATTGCCTGTATTGGGCTTAACATTTCATCACATATTACATGGCAGCCTAGCTTTGCCTTCTATCATACATTGAAAGGCAAAATTGATTTTACACCAGTGGGGATTTCATACATGGCGTGCACCATTAAATTGTTACTGACTGTATGTATCACTTGTGTCTTTATTTTGGATGGCCATAAGGCCATTTTGTGGGAAAGTAACTGTCCTTATGACCTTTCTCTATTTAGGTTTTCATTATGGTCTGGTCGCTTCGTGTTTGTGTTTCTTTCCCTTTGGTGTCTTTAGTGGGCTATATTAATTGTACCGATTCCTGATCACTGTTTTACTTCTTCTTAAATTATAAAATGGAGTTTACTATGAATAACAGTGACATTATTAGTATTTATCTTTACCTCCTCTTCATCATCAGCACTGTAGTCGTCTTTTTCTGCCTTCAGTTGTTGACTGATCTTCGCCTCTCTAAGGTTGTACTCTTTCCCCTTATTTTCAGTCTGGAAAAAGTTAGCATAGTTGCTTTTCAAATAACCAGTATTGAAACCAAATCGAGTCTTTGGACGGAAAGATAATTATTTCGCAAGAAGTAAGGCATTCTACACTGTCCAGTAGAACTACGTAATCGTACTTATTGAGAATGAAATCAATTAACAAATCATAATTGTAACCCTAGAAAAGCACGAGGAATGTTTAATGGTCGTTGCTAGGTACTTAACACCATAGCTGCTGCTAATAAGAGCGGTTCTTTTCGTAGCAAAGAACCACAAAAGATAGCATTATATCATAATTTGTTCAATCTAGTCTGTTCATGAACAAACATTGTATGAATTTCACTGTCAAACCACCCCTAGCGTTACTGCACGGTGTATTCGTAATTGCAAGGAATGAGCTCCCTGGCCTCCAGGGATGTAAAGTTTATAATCTGTGTACATTAGATGGAAGTGCAACAATATACGAACCACCAGCTGCAGACGGTGTTCATAAATTCTCAAAAGGATTGCTTGGAAGCAATGAATCCAAACAAGCTATGTATATTGCAAAGATAGTTTCAGTGACAAATTCTAAAGGAAAAGTCTATCTGAAACAACGGAAACATTGGACTAAGAATAACCAACAATTTTAGTGGGTAGTATACAGTAGAAGGCAATTATAGCCGCATTCCTTTGTAAAGTAGAAGTAAAACAAAGATCAGGAATTGATACAATTAACTAACTCCATCCATAAAAGACACCAAAGGGAAAGAAATACAAACACCAAGCGACCAGACCACAATGGAAACCCAAACAAAGGAAGGCCATACGGACAGTCACTTTCCCACAAAATGGCCACATGGCCATCCAAAATTAAAAGACACAAGTGATACACACAGTAAGTAACAAACAACAACACAAACAAATCGCCACAGAAGAGCCGCCTTGGAACGGTCAGTGGAAGATCCACCGGGGGGCTTAAATCGACCCCACGCGGCCACAATCCTCGCCCTCACCCCCGTCGCGATTTAGACAAACAACCAGTTCAGTCCGCATGAAGGCCTCCCAACCCACCAGCGCAACATCCCCGTGAACACAGAAACCAAAGAACCACAGAGGTGAGACAACGGTGAGGACTCGACAGCAAGAAACCACTGAAACGCTGGAGCAAAAGAAAACCAACAGCTAGACCCCGACGAGCCCGACCAGAGACAGAGCACCAGGCACCAACCAACACCTTAAACTGCACCTTAAAGCCTTAAACTGCACCGTATGTTGGAGACCAAAACATATAAAATGCGCTTTTATATTCAGTATATTTTAAAGCAATATTCAGTTCCTGCTTCCTAGCAGATTATTTAGCTGTTCTGTACATTGCTGATCCGGCCTTGGTAGCTCAGTCGAAGGTGCGTTTGAGTTGGGATTCGAAGGTTCGGTACTTGCTGGTGTCAGCAACATTCTATCATAGAAAAGGATTATAGGATTCTTTCTATGATTATTCTTGCGCTTCTGCTGATTCACCAAGAGCAGCTGACAGTATGGCGAAGAATGTGCAAATTTCCGAAAAACGTCTTATGTAAAAGCCTACTCCAAAAATGTGGTTAGTTACACTGACCCCTTAAAATGACCTACAGTACCATTCAGACGAATCTTTACACCAAGTTAACTAGGAGTTGACTACATTCAGACTACATTTGGACCCTAGAGTTGACTACAAGTTCACTCCCTAGTTAACTATAGTTCACTAGGGAGTTAACATGGAGTTAACTAATCCTTTGTCCTGTCATCAAACTCTTATCTGAGATTTGATTTGCATATAATTTCATAACTGAAAATTAAGATATGCACGGTTTCTACTATCAAATGAGTAATTTATTAAATGTACATCTAATTTGCTATATTAAGACCACATTTTTGGCTGACCAGATGTGGTCTTAATAAAAGATTGTCTTAATAACAGATAAAAAATATCTAAAAATGTTTTGGAGCAAGAATGTGAAACCTTTCAGAAATTTCACAAGATGAAATACAAATCATTTTTTAAAAAAAAAAAAAAAATCAGTTGATTTATATTTCATGCGAATGTTTTTTTATAAAGCGAATTCCTTTTACTTTGCTTTCTTTTTAATACATTTACACATCTAGTTTGTTATCTATCTATTTCTCTATAATAGGTCAAGCATTTTTTCCGGTTACTCCAGTTTTCGTCCACCTCTAATTAACAATTAAAATAAAACATCTGTATGACATACAGGTTGTGGGTGCTTGTTAGAACTGCCTCAGGAAAACCCACAACATGTCTTGGAGCAGAAATAAAAAACAGTATAAACCTCTCTGAAGCCCAGTTTTCTGCATATAAAGTGGAGTTTATGGGGTGTTCACTTGTTAACATAATGAATCGCCTAGAAATAAGTGAAATCATCTTGAGGGGGGCCATAACCTTAAAACAATAGTTGGCATTGATGGATGTCATGAATTAACTCTTAAGATGCCAAGAAATGTTTAAAAAAAAAATGTTGTCTCTTTATGTTGTCTGCTGCACCTTCTTGCAGGCAAAACAGAGTGGACCCTGATCATACAGCTCCTGGAGGAGCAGTCTGATCTGGGTCCACATTGTTTGCAAAAATGAATGTCAAAGTTAACAGCAGACGACAAAGCAGACGATAATTGTTGTGATTGGCGTCTTATGTGTTAATCCTGTTAAATCAACAGGTAAGTGTACCGTTAAGTGTTGATTGTTAAACTAACATGGGACATGTGCTGCATATTAACATCTTATTAATAAATTGCCTTGAGTAATATTACTCTGGTGTTTTATTACAACGAAGGGCATATTGAATCAGTTTACCCGGTGTATACAGAATCTGATTTACTGTGCTTGAAAACAAAATTCTGATACATTACGATAACACATCAGTGCGTCATAGTACAATCTTTTATATCTTCAAAATGGCTACTTTTCTGGTGAAAATCAGTGATATTTTTCTTATTTATACTACGAACATAGGTTGTAGGTACTCGTTTGAACCGGTTCTAATGAGTACCCACAACATATCTCGTGGAACAGAAATAAGAAAAAATAATGTATACCCCCGTAAACCCCAAATTTCTCTATATAAAGTGGAATTTAGGGGTGTTCATTTCAGGTGATGAATTCAGGAGATATAAAACCCACACTACCTACACACTGTAATAAAAGTTCATATCCCATTACAAAAGAAAATGCCTTTATAATTCTGACCCCTCAAACCCCACTTTTAAAACTGGGTTTTACGTTGATAAACCAATTTTTTTCATATTTCTGCTTAAAAACATAGATTGTGGGTACTCGTTACAACCCCCTTAATGAGGCGGTTCTGTCGAGTACCCACAATCTATATTTTGTGCAGAAATAAGACAAATATCTTTTGTTTTATCTGAAAACATTCTTTTTTTTTTTTCGTGGGTAAACTTTACAAAGTATTTGAACAGGCGTGTTTTTGTAATGATTCTATATTTTATCAACCATCTTTTCTATATTTCTTTTGGGTTCAGGATTTCTCCACTGTATCTGTTTTCTAGAATATCTAAAATATTTTCAGAGCCAAATTTTCTAATGTAAATATAGAAGGACTAAGCATGCCCAGGTAAAGTGTCATTTCATCTGAATGTCTGGTAATAGCCCCATAAAATTGGAAGCAGCGTCTCCAAAATGACATAGTGTTGACAGGGACGTTAGATCTCAAGTAAAACAAACAAACAAACAAAAAAAAAAACACCGTGATCTGATTCTTCACTGTCCACGCATAAGTTTCTACAGTATTAAGTTGTATTAAGTTACATGTATGTGCCCAAGCTTGTGATATTCGATATTACCTTTCTTTAACCCATATATGACAGTGGAATCTTCTACTTTATAAGTTTGGAGTGGTCCATTTCAAAATGACATAAATAGTGTTGACGGGGCATCCGATCTGAGTCTAAACTTTTTACCGCTGTCCCACAAATGGTCGCTTGGCATATATGGGTTAAATGTGGAAATGAGAAATAAAACCAACAACATTTACTATTAGATGTTTATTGGCCCCTTATGTGGGAATAGACAATGTCTGTATGATCCCTGTCATTTAATTAATCCTTACTCCGCTAAACATGAAACAATGTAAATCCAGATCTGGATCTACACTGTCATTCAGTTTGCGAATTTTAAATGAATGCAATATGTGAAGTAATTTGTGTGGACTCTAATCAGTCTGATCAGGTCCCACATTGTTTGCAAAATTGACTTTCAAAGTTACAAGCAGACGACAAAGCAGACAAAATTGCTGTGATTGACATCTTTTGGGTTAATTATTCAGCAGGATAATGAAAAACTGCATCTGAAATTGTCATTTGTTTATGTTGTCTGCTGCTCTGTTGGTAAACTTTTCAAAACATATTTTCAAACTTTTCAAACATATTTATGCGTATAGTCAATCAGTGTGGACCCTGATCGGTCTTCTCCAAGAGGAGCAGTCTGATTAGGTTCCATATTGTTTGAAAAATTGAAAATTTGACTTCTAAAATACCAGCAGATGGTTCAAAACAGGTTGTGGGTACTCGTTAGAACTGACTCAATGAGGCGGTTCTTTCAAATTCCCACTTCCTTTTTCAGAAGCCGAAATAAAAAAAAAATATATGTGATAATTGCCAGTTTAAAGTTATGAGCAGGTTGTGGATGCTTATTAGAGCTGTCTCAATGAGGCGATTCTAATAAGTTCCCACTTAATAATGTTTGAAGCAGAAATAAAAAAGAAAAACTAGTCAACAGCCAATAGCCATGTTAAAGCCATGAACAGGTTATGGGTACTCATTAGAACTGTCTCAATGAGGCGATTCTAACTAGTTCCCCGCATTCATTTTTCTTTATTTTTTCGCCCAAAAACATAGATTGTGGGTACGCGTTAGAACCGCCTCACTGACGCGGTTATAACGAGTTCCCACAATGTATGTTTTGGCCAGAAATATAAAAATAAAAATCAGATTTATTATCTGATTTTTTGTCTATTATGAGGTGGTATAATTTTCAATATATTCGAATAGGTGTGTTTTCTTAGTGATGTACTGTAATGATAAAAATATTTTCTATGGCAAACGAAGATTCTAAGTTCATCTGCTTTGCTAGATCTCAATCAAAATGATAATACTCCAGGATATCATATATCACAAACCATTTTTCTTATCACCTACCAATAAATGACCACTTGAACCTCAGGGGATTATGGCTGTTAAGGTGATGGTATTCATCTGATAAAATCAGATAATGACTTCTGATAAGAAGGGTTTAATCATTATAATCCACTTATGGATTACTTATGAATTTTGTTATTGGTCCTTTAACATATTACAACATAGTATATTTTGTTCTTGAAAAACAAAATAAATAAATAAATAAATGTCAATGTCACATCTACTACTTCCACCACTACTACTAATAGCAATTGTCACATAAAGATTTCTACTCAATTGAGATAAACATAAAAAATAACAAAACATTATTACCACTACTACTACTAATATTAATAATAATAACAATAAATAAACCTGTGAATATTACTGCTACTACTACTATTACTTATAATAATAATAATAATAATAATAATAATAACAACAACAATAACAATAACTAATAACAATAGTAACATAAATATTTCTACTTCATTGAAATAAATAATGAAATAAAAACTACTGCAATTACGAATTACAGCCAAGCATGCTAGAGGTTTAAAATTAGACAGTGCAGTACCAGACTGAAATGTTTATCCTAGTAAAGGTATACACATCTGTTCATTTTGTACCAGAAACCCCAAAACGGGCAGTTGGCAAACAGTGCAGGCCCTGATCAGACGCCACAGAAAGGGGCGTCTGTTCAGGGCCTACACTGTTTTCAAAAAGTTAAGCCATTTTGCGAATGGAGTTTGAAGGGCACACCCTGCCACCCTTGAACTTTGAGGTTAACTCGGGCTATATGTAGGGAGAAAGATTCATTTGGTACGAACCTTTTTTGTACCAAATGGAATCTTCCTCCTTATATGTACCAGGGCTCCATTTCAAGGTTTAAGGGTGTCGGGGTGTGTTTTCATCAAGGTATATTTGGGGAATGACTGAACTTTTAGCAAACAGTGGAGGCCCTGATCAGACGCCCCATTCTGCGGCGTATGATCTGGGCCTGCACTGTTTGCAAAAGTGAAATTTTCATGAATGAATATTCAGTTGCCATATGCTTAGGCAATTAGTGAGGCTTATCAGTGTGAACCTGAGATTTATTGAAGTTCATTTTAACAAATGAAAATAAACAGAGCTGTTGTTCTGGAGAGGCTAAAATGTCCATACCTGGATTTTCGGGGCACTTAAATCCAGGAATATAACCTGAAATTCATTAACCCTTATCCCGCTGAACATGACAAACAACTTTGCAAACAGCATAGATCCTGATCAGACGGTTAATGATTGTTTGATTTGAGGTTTAACGTCCCCGTCAACACTGTAAAGGTCATTTTGGAGACGTTGCTTCCAATTTTGTGGGACTTTTACCCGACATTGAAATGAAATGACATCTCAAGCCCTGTCGCCCAATGAAACCAATAGGGTTTATTAGCATGGACGGTCCGCCTCGCACCACAGTTCCTGTACAGGCTTAGATCCTCTAAGCAGTTTACCAGTACTAGTGTGCGGGCCGGATTCAGCTCTGCGTGGAAACATCATGCAGCCCATATATTTCTTCAAGCCCCTATGGGCGGGGGCTGTTTCATCTGGTCAGGATCTACACTGTTTTTCATCCAATTTGTGAATTGAATGAATACATAACCTTTAACGATTTGAATGGTTGATATCCAGAAATGGGTATGGTAAAATTAATTTATTCAGCGGGATAAGGGCTAACAATGATCATTTTGAAATTATGGGATATAACCTGTCATTCTTCATTTTTTTTTTGCCATGCCATTTGCATCAGCATGATGAAAATAAATAAATAAATAAAAAAAAAAAACAGATAACAAATTAAGTAACATATTCATTCACCTGTTCTAATCCATATATGTACTACTGTATAACTGTTAAGACTTCTAGTCAACTAGAAGTTAACTAAAGTTAACTCCATAGTTAACAAAAGCGGGAAATGGAGTTGACTAGGAGTTAACTCCATGTCTGAATGTAGTTAACTTGGAGTCAACTAGGGTGTCAAGAATCGTCTGAATGGTACTGTAACAGTGTTAATTGAGCCGTAAACTAGAAAAAGAAACAACTTTTATCTTTCTTACCTAGAATAGAGAGGGAGACGATTCACAAAAATCATTCCATAAGATAAAAATGACATTAACGTAAAATGTAATAAAACTTGAACCGACAGAAGCCATTTAGTGCAATCTTGACTATATCGCAATGCCTTAATTTGAAATTAATTCTTCATGGTCGAAAAAGTAAAGCAGCACGAAAGTAGTCAGGAGAAATACAGACTCTGTGGTTTTTTGATTTGTATATTCTCGGAGATGTTACATTGATGAGTTGGGAAGCCTTCATGCGGACTAAACAAAATTAATGTCTATACCGCTACAGAAGTAGGGCGAGGATTGTGGCCACGTAAAATCGATTTAAGCCCCCCCCCCCACAGTGGAATTCTTTCCACTGACCGTTCCAAGGCGGTTCTTCTGTGGCGGTTTATTTATGTTATTGTTCGTGCTTACTGTATTACACGTGTCTTTTTATTTTGGATGGCCATAAGGCCATTTTGTGGGAAAGTAACTGTTCTTTTAGCCTTCCTCTGTCTGGGTTTCCATTATGGTCTGGTCGCTTCGTGTTTGTGTTTCTTTCCCTGTGGTGTCTTTGGTGGGGGGAGTAAGTTAATTGTATCGATTCCTGGTCTTTGTTTTACTTCTACTTTCCGTATTATTAAAGAAGACTACCACAGAAATTGGAGCTGAAAGTTGCAACCACGTCAAGTTTGGGGTTGGGTTCTATTACGAAAATAGTGGCGTATCGTTTAAACATGTTAATAAATAATTTACCTGATACTGGGCAAAGGACTGGCTGGCGGCATTTTTTACCATCTTCATTAAAGTTCCAGAATCCTTCATCCGGTTGGTCATATCTCCAAGTACATACTGTCTTTTCCTAAGAGCACTTGATTCTTTTGAATATCGCCTAACTTTCTTCGGGGTTTTCTCGATTGTTTGACCGACGATTTGTAAATTTATATGTTCATCTTGTGGAGAGGGTTGGAGTTGCTCTATCTGTAATAGATGTTTAATTATTTATCTCTACATGTTACTGCTGTCTCAACACAAAACAAACAACCCTCTATTACAAAACCTTTTGCTCAAACTCTTCACCGGAAATCCCTTTATATACAGCTAAATTTATACATCTATTATCAAAGCGAGAAGAGTACTGTTCAGAAATTCTTATGAAAGAGTAAAACCTGATACATCTTTTGAGAATGCAAAGGAAAATAGTTGCACTGTTTAATTTTCAGAAATGAAATCGTCTTTCAGTCCCAATTCATTTGTGAAAGTCGACTGGCAATTTATCTGTTTATGTTAAGTATCTCGAACTTTTCCGACTACCCAAGCTTATCTCAGTACTGTCATCCTCGGTTATAATGGATATTTTTATTTGGTGAGCGCCGTGGGGGGCTTAAATCTATTTTGCATGGCCATAATCCTCACCCTTACTTCTGTCGCGGTAGACCTGCGTTCCTGATTAAATCTTGCTTAATTAATAAGTGTAAAGAATGTTATCAGCACTGTTACTCGTATATGGAGCTACAATCAAAGACCATATCAGTCCGGAGCCACCGTAAAAGAAGAAACACAAGGCAATAAGAGCCTCCCCGTTTCGATTGTGTATGTGACTTTTAAATAAGATAAGAGCCTCCCCGTTTCGAATGTGTAAGTGACTTTTAAATAGGGTGGGCCTCTGTGGCCTTGTGGATAAGCGCGCTGACTCTTAATCATTTGGCCTGTCACTGCTGTAGGCTCGAGCTTGGTTCGGGTCACATGCGAGACGCCAAGATCTGCAAAGTAATGGCAGGTGGTTTTTCGCCAGTTACTCCGGTTTTCGCCCACCTCTGATTGACGATCGACTCGTTATGAGTGATTTAATCTTGAAAGGGCCCTAAAACCAAAAACTTAAAATACTTAATTTTGAAATACAAGGCGATAAGAGCCTCCCCGTTTCGATTGTGTATGTGACTTTTAAATAAGATAAGAGCCTCCCCGTTTCGAATGTGTAAGTGACTTTTAAATAGGGTGGGCCTCTGTGGCCTTGTGGATAAGCGCGCTGACTCTTAATCATTTGGCCTGTCACCGCTGTAGGCTCGAGCTTGGTTCGGGTCACATGCAAGACGCCAAGATCTGCAAAGTAATGGCAGGTGGTTTTTCGCCAGTAACTCCGGTTTTCGCCCACCTCTGATTGACGATAGACTCGATATGAGTAATTTAATCTTGAAAACTTAAAATACTTAATTTTGAAACAGCTGTTTCTATTTATATTTTATTTTGAAAACATATTAAAGTCCGAGGAAAAGGGCCTCTGGCCGAGTGGATAAGGCACTGACTTTTAAATATTAGGTTTCTTGCTGCTGTAGGTTCGAGTTTGGCTCGGGTCACATGTGAGACGTTTAGGCCTGCAACGGAAGGATATGTTTTTTCTCAGAGTAATCCATTTTTCGCCCACCTCTGATTAACAAACTGCTCGATATGAGTGAAATAATCTTCTAAGGGTCGTTAAACCAAACTAAATACGTCCACCAGCTTACCTCACATTCCATGTCAGAAAGACATGGACCGTGGCTGATGGTCTTGAACAGGCTATCTGACCTCTTTCCACGATTAAGCGTGCCTCTCACTATATCCGGCCTCTTTTCGACTTCATTTGACTTTAATAGATATTCGGTAACTTTTACCGGAAGTTGCTTCACTTCCACCATCTGTATATTTAGTTGTTTTGTTTGAAGATCCGTCACTGAAGGATCATTCTGCAATGAGCATAGTTTTAACACAACTTTAAATCTACCTATGCAAAAAGGTAAACTTATTTAATACATTTCTAAGAACTAAGTCAATCTATAATATATTACTAAGATATTGATCCTGTTTAAACTTTGAAATGTTTTCAGAGGAAAACGTATTTTCCCCTCTAGTCGGAACATAGTTTTTTGTATATGTCCTATATGCAATGTCTATTTTTGTATGTGAGTATGATCGATGTAGAATAGGGGCAGTCACCAAAAACTAATCAACCAATAAACCCAAATATACCTGTGCATGTGAAAATTGACTGCTCGTTTCGGTTTCCACCTGTAACGCTTTTATAATAAAGTAAAGCGCATTCATGTTTGTGCTGTTCCCCCTTTGTTGTCTTGGATTGGGAGTAAGAGAATATTTTATCCATTGTTGATCGTTGCCTTTAATTATATTTAGTCTTAAACCACTCATTCCTTTAGCTAGCATGCCAAGGAATTTGGTCAAGGTCACCAAAATATAATCCGTTTTTGTTCATGTTCTATCAACATATCGTGGGTGTGCAGGTCTGGTCAAAATCTACTGATTTCTTCAGGAGACAGGTGCAGACGAGTCATTTTTAGCATTAATAGAACTTCTGTCCTCTTTATCGTCTGGATAATGCAATTAGATAAGTATTATGAACGTCTCAAAATGTTTGACTTACAAAAAGACAAATAACTTATAATAAAGCCGGTCATGAACAACTACGTGCATGTATGCGCAGTTTTGAATTTGACAAATATCAACAAAGAGAGAAAAACGTAAACGCCCCATTTCAACAATTTAAGGAAGTATATTTGTTTTATTACGAAAAATAAGAACAGAAGTAAAGGCAGTGATCAGTAATCAATACAATTGCCCCACAGCTTGATGCTAATGGAAAAGAAGTACAGATCCAAATGCACGTCATGATAATACAAAAAAACGGTTCAAGCGGAAGTTTCGCACAATTGGCAAAATGGCTATGCATATGTATATTAAAAAACTATAACAAATAAACACCACGACAGAAGAACCGCATTGAGTAAAAGGTTTCTATACTAGTGTTGGATGTTTAGGCTTAAATCGATTTTATATGACCGATATCCTCGCACTTAGTTCTGTCGAGATTACTTTCTGTACGAACAAGTCAAGCAGTATTATAATTCAAGTAATGATAGACCTACATTATATTCTGCATCAGATACGATGACATCATTTGTAATTGATTTTAATAAGTTTCCACATCTGTCGACGCGGTCAAACATGTCTCCAACTACGAAGCGACTCTTCTCAACAATATCGGATTGTAAGGTGTATTGACTGGCTTGTACTTGTGTTTCCCCGACTTGTAAAGCTACGATTTGTGGATTGATATGCTGCTTCACAGGTTGCAAAGTTGTAGCCCGATGCTCGGCCTGAAAAATAAATGGTATATAAATATTTCTTTTTCAAGTTGTGACTGTTAAAGCATAGTGATATTTCCCTAATGCCCCCCCCCCCAATATGTCTGTATAATTGATATATAAGTTTTATCAAATATCGTTGATGTTTTATTCCATTGCCGTTATGACGAACAAATGTATATTTGTGGGTAAAAGCAATGAAACATAGGGAACACAGTCTAGTGAAATTGCCGCAGTCATTATTTCCAATATTAAACGCGACAATAAAACTATGATTTCGCAGCGCATATCCTTATTTTTAAGGCATAATTTTAAATATTTTCAAACATATATTTTGGTTTCAATCATCTTTTCAACTATTTACATAGGTTTGAACCCATAACCGTTTTAAATATGTTTGGTAGTTTATGTAAAATTAAAACAAACCACAAGAAAACAATCCACTCTCCCACTGCAAGATATTCAAATATAGTGCTGCTAAAGCTGACAAAAAAGAATCAAAAGGAAGCCCAGGTACAGCAACAATCATTATGGAAATTAAGGGTATGCTCAAAGTGACCAAAAGGAATGAAGCACCTATATAAAGAACTTAAGTGAAATTTCAACGTCAAAAGCTTAATGCCCGAGTGACAATGTCTTTCTCAAACATAATTAAATGACTATTTAAACAGAGATATTAGAATTACACACAGGAAATACCAAAAACAAAGTTGAAGACGTTTCTACTCTTGGCACCCACTGGAAGAGAAGACACCTCACAAAGAAACTGTACTTGCATAATACTCTACTTTACTTTCAGACATCTGATATGTGTTTAATTGCAGTTGTCATATCAGTGCTTTCTGCTTGAGATTTGAACATCAAACAAACAATCTACAGTTTCAGCAATTAAACTGTATTACAATCTTCGAAGCAGTTTGCGGGAGTATTCAATTGAACCTTCCTTAAGCCGATGAGCCCATCTCAGATGGATCTGTATTGATCCTTGCTGTAAATCATCAAGCGATCAGAGTGTAATAGATGAAGATCATCTCATGTATGTCAGGGTGTTATCGTTAAATTAGTATTCAGGAAAACAACAATACATAAAATTAAAATTTCCTACCTCTGGTTCAGTAACTATTTGATTAGCTTCATTTAGCAGCGTTTCTTTGGCTCTTAAAATATCGCTTCTGTCCTCAACATTACACTCCCGTTTGCTTTCAGCAGTGTTTGGCGACTTCATGGAGACATCAACTAGCGCTGTATTGGATTGTTCATCAATTGTTTTAAAGCTTTCACATTCGACTTTGGAATCATCCAGAGGTCCATTCTGCAATTTTAAACATCATAATTATGCTCATGATTGCAATTTTTTTTCAAAAACCATTTGATAAGGTCTAGCTTTTTTGACATTTTCATTTTTCGTCATTATGTAGTTCACCTTTTTAATTTTACCTGGTAGTTCAAGCATACTGTTTTCATTTTCACAAATAAAAGCAATCACATGGATCTGTATTGATCATTGCTGTAAAGCTTAAATCGACCAGAGTGTAATAGATGAAGATCATCTCATGTATGTCAGGGTGTTATTGTTATATAAGTATTCAGGAAAACAATATATAAAATTAAAATTTCCTACCTCTGGTTCAGTAACTATTTGATTAGCTTCATTTAGCAGCGTTTCTTCGACGTTTAAAATATCGCTGCTGTCTTCAACATTACACTCCCTTTTGCTTTCAGCAGTGTATGGCGACTTCATGGAGACATCAACTAGGGCTGTATTGGATTGTTCGTCGATTGTTTTAAAGCTTTCACATTCGGCTTGGGAATCATACAGAGGTCCATTCTGCAATTTGAAACATCATAATTATGCTCACGATTGCAAGTTTTCAAAAACCATTCGATAAGGTCTAGTTATTTTAACAATTTCATTTTTCGTCATGTTGTAGTTCACCTTTTTAATTTTACCTGGTACATCAAGCATACTGTTTTCATTTTCACAAATAAAAACAATCGACGCTACTATTTCTTTGCCGTTTAAATAAATGATTTTGATATTAACTTTACACTGGAAGGATTTATTTTATTTTCAATGACACACGCATCACAATATCTAAACCTTGTTTGCATATGCAAAATAGTAGAGTAGTCAATACTCAGGAATCTAAACAATTACTTATACACCTCCGGTCAACGAAACCAAAGCGAAAGAAGCATAAACAAATAACATCATCACCAGAAGCAGAAAGCCATAACACGTGGTTTCCAACAATATGGCTAAGTTGCCATACAATATAATAAATGTATTAGCGCTAAATACACAGAGTGACAAAAAAGAACGGAATGATACCTTGAAATTGTGTTGTTGTCGAGTCTTCTTTTTTAATCTCTGTATTTGTTTGAGATTTATGTTGCTGGAGATCTTGGACTGGTGAGTAAGATATTATACATGCTGTCTGAAAAGAATACTTACCTAAAGCAGAAGTAAAGCAATGATCAGATATAGCTACAAAGATGAAACAACGTTAAAGACTCGTCCGCATGAAACAAGGGAAATGCTGGAGCAAAAGGAAACCAAGAGTTTGACTCCGAGATCCCGACCAGAGACCTAGCCACAAAACTCACCTTGAAGAACCTGGAAGCTCTGTGCGTTGGTGGGATTGGACTATTTGCGTATTTTTCAGGAGTTGTATCAACCTTTTCCCAGCTACTGTAAACACCATGGCATTTAGGGGTTTCTGTGTCCATAGTAGTGTCATCTCTTAAATTCAAGCCTGGCTGCACGTTTTCCAAAGTGGCAATACTTTGTATACTAGAGGACTGTTCTTCTTTGGTGGAAGGAAAGACACCTGATAAAAATGATGAATTATATTTGAGTCAAGCGGGTCTGCAGCCTTATTCTGCTGCCGGCTTCTCGAATGGAAATAAAAAACAACATGATTTCTTGATTTGCCGTCCCTGTCAACACTATTTATGTCATTTTGGAGACGTTGCATCCAATTTTGTGGGACTTTTACCCGACAGTGAGATGAAAAGACTTCTCAATCCCTTATCCCAATGAAACCAAAAGGGTTTATAAACAAGGATGGGCCGACTCGCAGCAATTTTCCCTGGCAGGTTTTCTTTTGCCCCAGCATTTCTGTTGGTGTATGCTGTCGAGTCCTCAACCTTGTTTCATCTCTGTAGTTTATTTATTTATATGTTACACTGTCTATCTAGCAATGAATTGAACCTAATTAAGATTCATTAATGGAAAGCGCTGTCAGAGGTGTAATAGGCATATATATGGTTTACTTTCAACTTGAAAGCCAAAAGAAGAAAGACTGAAAACATATATTGATATCAAAGTATTAAAATCACATCCAGCGAAAATTCTGTGACGACTGATTTAAATGCTATAACATGCTATAGCCTTAAGCGTTCCATCTTTCTAATACATGCAGTGCTGAATTACCACATTCCTAGATAGCCATAAGCGTTTCATCTATCTAATACATGCATTGCTGAATTACCACATTCCTAGATAGTTTCAGTTTGGGCTTTCGCCAACTACATCGAATACTAATGGGGAAACAACTGGGGAAAGATGTTTTTATCTAGCATGCTTCACAAAAACTGCATAATAATGCTAGCTGCATGCTATTACCTGGTGCTCTTGATGATCTGCCTTGGTTCTGATAATGAAAAAAAAACTGCGATAAAAAGAATAATATTTTTTGGCGTTTTGTGTAGTTACTGTTGCTATGAAGCAGAAGTATAATAATATGCTAATATGAAATCCTGGGATATTCTTTTTTAATCAAGCACTTACGTTTACAGAAAAGGTTGAACTGACGGGTCCCCGGCGAATGTAAGGGATCTTCAGGTAGGTGTCACCGAACGCTTCATAGTATAAGGGGTGGGGATCTGAATGGTTTCCGATGTATAAGGCCTTTCATGAAGGTGAGGGTTGAGGCAAAGTCCCAACTCACTCCTCTGGACATTCTAAGCCCCTCGACTGAATGTGTCTAATCATAAGAAATTATCCTGCACAATTTCATATTCATAACCATCAGTCCCAAAATGTCAGAACACTTTGTCAAGCTGTTACTAAGTACTTTAGCTCGCAACCTACACCTAACCAGTTTTTGGTCAAGTTGAAGTGTGAAATTGATTGTTTATACAAGTTAGTGATAAGATCACTGTAGCCTGCTAATAGCCCCATAAATCTCTTCAGAGCTACATGAGGTTTCAGTCACAACAGATGGATGCAGTTCTGAAAGAAAATACCTTGCTATATTTTAACTCACTGGATGCGTGAGTCCAAACTGAATTTTATTGGGAAGTATAAAAAAAGACAAAACTTTAAATCCTTCTAAAGATGCCAAGAAAAACTCAATCAAAAATATGAACAAAGTCTTCCTATTTATGGCTTTTTTTGTTATCATCCATTAACTGCTTAAAAACACACACACACATTCATTTTAAATAGGCCTTTGCCAACAGTGTAGACCCAGATCAGACTCTTAAAAATGTGACATTTGAAAAGGGTCTACAATATTTGCCATATACACATATCAGTAATATAGTATCCACATCAGGAAAACGCCTATATATTTCTGACCCCCTTGAACCCCACTTTTATATATATATATAGTAAGGGGTAAACCTTATTTTTCTTATTTCTGTTCTACAATTCTACAATGTGGAGTGGGGCTTGGAGAAATAGATTTGGCTGCACGATGCTTCGACGCAAAGCTGATACTGACCGCACTTGAGAACTGGTAATCCGCTTAGAAGGTCTAAGCCTGCCCAGGAAAATTGCTATGAGTTAGCCCGTCCATGCTTATAAACCTTAATGGTTTCATTGGGCGGCAGGGATTGTGTGATTTTTAATCTCAATGTCGGGTAAAAGTCCCACAAAATTGGAAGCAATGGCTCCAAAATGACATAGTGTTGACGGGGACGTTAAACTTCAAATCAAACAAACAAACAATGTGGAGTGTGCGTACTCGTTAGAACCACCACGGTGAGGCGTACTATACCCACAATCTCTAACATACTGTACCCACAATCTGTATTTTGAACAGAAGTAAGATTTTTTTCCTTCTTAAAAGTTTCGTTTTTAGGCGGTAAAATTTACAATCTGCATGTATTTGTATTGGCTTGTTTTATGAACGGGTAGCAGAATGAACCCTTTTGGTTGGTTTGGGGCATGGCTTGAGATGTCATTTCATCTCAGTGTCGGGTAAAAAGTCCCCAAAAAACTGGAAACAGTGTCTCCAAAATTACCCAAATAGTGTTTAAGGTGACTTTAAGCCACTTTAAGCCACTTTTCAATCAAATTAACAAATATATTATCATGGAAGACCCTACTGTAAGCCTACCCAGTGACGTCAGATACACGATATCTTAAGCACTTCTCTTACCCTTAATATGCTCTGTAAAACAGCATTCTGAAAATGTTGTCTGTTTTTGTCGTCTGCTTCATGGCCTTTCAAACTTTCCAAACATATTTTAGTGTGGATCCTGATTAGGAGCACTCTGATCTGGGTCCACACTGATTGCAAAAAAATACTATCAAAGTTACAAGCAAACAAAAAGTAGACAACAGTTGTTATTATTGGCATCTTGTGGGTAAAAATAAAACTTAGCATTTTTCTGGCGTAAACATTTCCATCGGGACTTGGAGATCTATGGGCCGCATGGTGCTTCTACACAGTGGTCAAACTGACGACACATGGGTACTGGTAAACCGCTTGGAAGGACTAAGCCTGCACAGGCAAAGTGACATGATAAGACCGTCCAATGCTTATAAGCCTTTTGGTCTTATTATGCGGCAGGACTTGAGATGTCATTTTATCTCAATGTCGGGTAAAAGTCCCACAAATTTGGAAGCAACGTCTCCAAAATGACCTAAGTAGTGTTGATGGGGACGGTAAACCTCAATTCAAACGCATGGTGAGCTGCACCAAGCTGTTTTTGAAAGCCAATACTTCATTTGTTTGCTGACGTAACCATGCCCGTTTGATCAGAATCAATCATTAGGTTAAGGAGATATAGTGCTTCAAACAGACTACATGACAGAAACGATTATGTTCTATGTTCAAGGGCGATAACTCCAAAAGTAGGAAAATCAGAGTTAGTGTTCATAATAATGTTCTACAAGTAGTCTAATGGTGCTCTACATACCTCTGAAGTTTCATGGAAATATCTCAAAGGGTATCGGAGTTATGGAGCGGACACGCAACTATGACAGAAATGACCATGTTCAATGTTCAAAGGACAATAACTCCAAAAGTAGGAAACGGAGGGAACATATGTTCTTCATGTCGTCTGATAGTGCCCTATATATCTTTTAAGTTTCGTGAAAATATCTCACATGGAATCAGAGTTATGGAGCGGACACGAAACTGATAGAAAAAGCTGTATTCAAAGTTCAAAGGGCAATAACTCCAAAAGTATGAAAATCAGAGTTATGGTTGATACGTTCTGCACGTCATCTCATGGTGCTTTACATATCTGTGAAGTTTCCTGTAAATATCCCAAACGTAATCGAAGTTGTGGAGCGGACACGAAACTATGACAGAAATGGCTATGTTCAATGTTGGAAGGGCAACAACTCCAAAAGTAGGAAAATCAGAGTTACGGTTCAAATGTTCTGCATGTCGTCTGATAGTGCTTTACATATTTGTAAAGTTTTGTGAAGATATCTAAAATGGTATCAATGTTATGGAGCGGACACAAAACTATGAGGCGCTGACGGACGGAATGACGGTCTCTCAAAGCTTCGGAGGGTATAACATAATACCCGGCAATGTTTTGAATGGCGGTGCATAAAAAGGGGGGAGGGGTGCGAATTTCAGTTAATTTGCAGGGGGCAAAAAACCGCAAGTCTGAGAACAGTTTTCAAAAAAAAAGGGGGGGGGGGTGCACGTCTCTCCATCCTGTATCCGGGCCTGCATCAACAGGTAGAATGAACCATTTTTGAAACATATCACTGAAGGGTCTGTGTGTGTGTGAGAGAGAGAGAGAGAGAGAGAGAGAGAGAGAGAGAGAGAGAGAGAGAGAAAAAGAGTTTAAACTATGACTGGTGGGACTGTGAGAGAGAAGAGAGAGAGTTGAAACTATGACAAAAAATGTAGAAATCGATGGATCTACAGTTTGCAGCTGGATAAAATATTATACATGTAGCATAGAATGCGTTGTATATGAGGTTAAGCATTATCAAGGAAATATTGTTGGTTCAGAAAGATGAATTTGTTGCTGTTTGATTTTGTTTGTTTGATTTGTCGTTGAATATACGTGTATACAGAAGGGAGATAATTAAACATATTAACAAATGAACAAATGACAAGTAAATACATGTTATTTGGAAAACTTTGACGGAAAATGCTACTATATTTATTTTTTCAGACAAAAATGTACTAAATACTTTCTTATAATGAAGCGTTTTAACGAGTACCCAAATTATACCCACAGTATATGCTTGCTATTGGCCGCGTGACTATCACTGACCATCTGACTGCCGCCGCCCCTGAACAAAATCAAGTTTATAGCATCGATAGTCGCCTCCCTAAGACGTCAGAGCGCTGCGTTAAAAGTAAATTCAGGACTGTGCTCGTGTACTTGGGCATTGGCAAACAGTGTATACCTAATCAGACGCCATTTAACTGTCTGATCAGGGCTAATGTGTTTGCTTAAAATACTGGAATTGAAGGGTTTTTGTTTGTTTGATTTGAGGTTTAACGTCCCCGTTAACACTGTAAAGGTCATTTTGGTGACGTTGCTTCCAATTTTGTGGGACTTTAATGACATCTCAAGCCCTGTCGTCCAATGAAACCAATAGGGTTTATTAGCACGGACGGTCCGCCTCGCACCGCGGTTCCTGGAGAAGCTTAGATCCTCTAATCGGTTTACCAGTACTAGTGTGCGGGCAGGATACAGCTCTGCGTGGAAGCATCATGCAGCCCATATATTTCTTCAAGCCCCTATGGGCGGGGGCCAGGAATTGAAGGGTAAAACGAACAGGTAGATTCTCAGTCTTGGACTATTTTCCCAATTACTCCACCAGTACCCTCAGTGCTTTGATAAAGTCTCTCCCTCTCTCTAGAGACAGGGGTTATGAACTTTGTGATAAGGAATTGCTAACACACAGACAGTGTTTATTTTGTAAACATTCTGTGAAAAATTATAACTGTTAAGCTGTCATTAAGCCACTGGATGTGGTAATTTGAGCTTTCCAAAGAAATAGGAGGAATCCTGAGGTTGCGGTATATAGTATAAGGACACGCCCGGACAAAATTTGGGTGGACATCAAGATGAAAGGCAGCAAAACCAATAAGTCGCCCCCACTTCAATTGAGAGACTTAAATGTAGCTATGTAAACGAAACTAACATTTACCTTTCTCCATGGTAGGTTGGTATCATTGTAGTCATAGCGAAGTTCTTCGCCAGCCGCTATATCTCTTAGTGCAAACAAACAGAGATGGGGACGTTTGTTTACCACCACAACGCTCATTTTACAGTTCTCTTCGGGATCTCCGTGGGCAGCATCGTTGACCATCCTTCCCGCAGAAAATACATCCGAGGTTGCATCAATACTGAAATGATATTTAGAGGAGAACATTTCAGATATATGGTGATTACAAGACATCATTCAATATCGGAGCCACAGTAACCCTCATCCTGCTGGATAAATTATTTTTGTCGAATCCATTTGAGTATCAACATGTCAAATTACTTGATATTAGGTACTATTTCATATTCATAAACGGATTATCATTGATGATTCTGATCGGGTGGCTAGACTTAATATGTCATTTTCTCTGGATCTACGCTGTTTTCAAACATAAGACTGCATATAGTTGTCTTGTCTTACACTGAAATTCATCTTTATTATTATTTATTTATTATTTTATTTATTTAATTATTCAATTGCTTTTTCCTTTTGCCTTTCTTTTCATTTTTTTTGTTTTATAATCAGGTTCGCTTCTTAATACGACATGACAGCAAATCCTAAAATTCATGTCAATGCATGTAACGTGTTGTCTTGTATCATGTATAAACAGTATAAAAATAAATATATGTGTTAACGATACATAAATAAAACTAAGAGATATACCTACCACAGGGACTTTTCCTTGTATTTAAAAAAGAACATGAAACTGCCCTGCTCTTCTCTATAAGTTTTTTCGTTTCTTTTGGCATCTTGGTAGCTTATCAGATCTCCTCTATACTCGAGCAGAAAGTCTCCTTTTCTGAATTGTTTTGAGGAAAAAATACCGTACCCTGCAAGTCAATGAAGTAAAGTAAAAATAATATGTTTTATTGGGCTGACGAGATTTTTAATTTATCAACGGCATTCATGCGCAAAAAAATAACTGAACAACAAAACTATCTCGATTCTGCCAAGGACCATAATATATGTTTAAAATGTATGAAAATAGCAAAACTTCCTTTTAAGCGGTATGAAAGGCCATATTTTGCACATGTGAGTTAACGTAATGAATAATATGAATTAGAAATAACAGATCTCGGGTCGATGCTTAAGGCCGGAGACAAAAACATGCCTTGCATTATTTGGTCATCCTCGGGTTTGGATACTTCACTCTGTATAAGCTCTCTTTATCAATAACCGCTCTAATGTCACGAATGTTGCCAAGAAAGACGGAACATAGACATATTAGCTCCCTTTTAATTTCGGGTGAAAAAAGGCTTAGCGTATGCCTGACCAATACCATGGTGTGTGATGGTTCCGCATCCTTCCTCTTATGAACCGCATTGCAATTATTCTTCGCGATTGCCACCGCTTCCTCGAGAATGAAGATGATGAAGAATCCAGAAAGTGAGGTTACTTTGCATTTGTTTGCGTGCTTATTTACAGGACTGCTATCTGTGTCTGCGTAACTTTAAAATGATCTTTCTACAACTCAGAATGCAATTTATGTGTCCTTTTGTAGTGGTTTCGCCACGGCATTACGATTTCGAAGGCCTGTGATTGTGGTTTTCATCATTAGTTGCTGTTTGTCAGCTCAAATTTAAGACCATAGGGCTTACATATAGCATCGAAAAGCGTGCGTGGGCAGTTTTCATTTGCTTTTACCAGTTCCACATATTAGCAAATGTTGACATAAACTACCTATGATTAACGATCGGCTCGATATGAGTGAAATAATCTTGAAAGGGCCGTAACCCCCCCCCCCCCAAAAAAAAAAAAACAAAACAAAAAAACACTGGTCTTTTTCAAAGAATCAAATTTACGAGTTGAGACAGGGGCCGCTTCCTGCTTTATCGAGACTCCGCTTCCCAAATTTAAAAGTCTGTTTGCTCCGCCTCTAATTCGTATTTAATATTACGATATTCTACGCAGCCAGGCTTTTTACAGACTGGTTCATTTTCATATCTAAGATGGACTCTGCCGACGCTGTTCTCGTTATTTTTCTCTTAATTTAGTAGATCTAGCATGGATCTTTATCTAAAATTTACGTCTTCAGAGGTCAAGGTCTAAGGACACTTTGCCAACATGCACAGCGTCTACCCTGTGCGTAAGTGCATCGGTCTTACGTATGTGATTGTTCACCGTCTGCCTGAGTCTGCCTTTTACTTTTTTTTCTTTTAATTTGATAATTCATGTCGCGAAGGATATGCTACCAGTTTTTGGCTTAGTAGGAAGGATGCGGATCAGACCTAATTTTCAAAAATTAAAATATTTTCTATTTCACAGCACCAGGCGCATTCTACTTCACGATAACATGCCTATATACTTTTGACCCCCTTGAACTCCACCTTTATACAGTAAAACTGGGGTTAGCAGAGGTTAACATTATTTTTCTTTGTCGGATCTAAAACATTGATTATGGCTACTCGATAGAACTGGCTCAACGAGGCGGTTCTATCGAGCACGCAAAACCTATGTTAGGAGAAAAAGTAAGGGGAAATATCACAACGTTTCTTTTTTAAAATCTACTTTTTCCTTTAAAATTTGCAATCTGTTGCATAGGCGTGTTTTCGTAATGTATTGATATAGAATGCTTTGGAGGAGTTGCCCTTTTATTAAAAATGTGTCGTTTCATGTGAAGTAATAGTTTGTTCAAAATGTTCAGAATGTTCCCTCCTGAGCATGTATCAAAAGTTTTAGAGAAAACATATCACTTTCTAATCTGGCTGGTGCAGAAATTAAAAACAATTGTCTTTTCATCATTCTGTCATCTATCATCTGGTAGACAGCCTTACGTTCCAAGGCGGTTCTTCTTTGACGGTTTATTTGTGTGACTGTTTGTCAGTAACTGTACGTATCGCTTATATATTTTTGCCAGTTGGCCATTTTGTGGGGCGGTAACTGTCTATTTGGCTTTCCTCTGTTATTGTTTCCAAAAGGGTCTAGGCGCTTCAATTTTGTGCTTTATTCCCTTTGGTGTCTCTGTTGGGAGGTTTAAACTAATTGTTTTGATTCCTGATCATTGTTTTACATCTTCTTTACTCGCTTTTTAATTTCACCGTTTTTTGTACACTGTATGCGGAGTTTGGGGAATAGTTTCCATGTTTCGATCTGCGAGGAAGCGGAACGATCATACACCGTGAATATGCCAAGTAACTCGACACGAGGCAGTATAATTTGTATTTTGTGCATCAAAGTTACATTTATCCGACCGAATTCACGGTCTTTTCGCATTCGTCTACACTTATTGGATTCAGGCATTGGACATCATTTATGTATATAATAAGTACATCAAAACTTCTATGGCTCGAAACCAAATGGAACGCTTACACAGGCAATTTCTAAATCGTTCCGGTTTTCTAGAAAAAAAAGTCCCACAGCTGCAAATATAAATATATTTGGCTTTATTCAGGGAGAGTTTCCTTATTTTTTTACGAAATATATGCTGTGCATAGTTATAAGAATCGCCTCTATAAACCGATTCTAATGAGAGTATATACAACCTTTATCTATAGTTAAGCTAATCGAAGATGTTCCTTTAATGCAACCTGATTTGGTGCTATGGTTAACCCTCAGTGACTCGAACTGTGTCGATGCAATTTTCAAAATCCGAAAGGTGTTTGAGCCATTGAAGTTCGACTGCTATAATAAGTACCTATGTAGTTGTTGATATGCTTTTCTAGAAATCCATCTGGATCCACCCTGTTCTCGCAAACTGTTCTAGCCAATTCTAATTGATTTGACTTAATTGAGTGTCTGTCCCTTCAATGATAAACATGGCAAAAACAAGAGATTATAATGTCAAAATATATAACTTTAGGCTACTGAAAGAGATCTTCATAATTAAAGAGCTGAGTGGAGTAGATTTAATGAATTCTGACATTAACAATTTAAAATATCCCCAGATTTAACATTCGCAAGTAGATTGAAAATAATGCCTGACATGTAAAATGACTAATTGGCATATAACGTAAATGACCATGTGTTTAACGGCCCGGCCAATACTATTCAGATCATATCGAGCTGGTCAGTAAACGAATCAGAGAGAACGAATGAAGCCCAAAGTAAAATAAGAAATACTGACTCTTCCATGGCATAACTTCTGTTGTGGTTAATAAAGACTAATTACTGATATAGTTTTTTGTTTTAACGTGTGTTATATCTCAATGTCGAGTGAAAGTCCCGCCAAATTGGAGGCAATGTCTCCAAAATCACTTATACAGCGTTGACGGGGACGTTGAACCCCAAATCAAACAAAACGAATTATTTCGTTATGAATAGCGTATTGGCTAATTTGTATGGAAAAGAGTCTGCCGCTGCCGTTATGCCTTTCATTTTGTAATGTTCAAATTATTATATCCTTTATTTTTTTTTTTCTCTTTGGTGTCTACGTTGAAATGATATATTCCCTGATCATTACGGTCACTTATGTTTTTCAAGCATAACGGTGCACATTCCATTAATAGAAACTTGCCAACTGCAATTTCGAATCGGCGGAATGGAAAAAATTACCGTAGAAAATAACTCATCATCAACCCCCACCATCACGGCAGATATCGAACCAGCGACCTCAAGATCACCAACCGCCGCATTATCATTTTGCCTTGCATCCAATTGACCTACCCAAGAACACTCCGGTAAAATCCATTTTATACAGTGAAACGTGGATTCTGCAGAGGTATAATTTTGCTTTAAGGTGCCGTTTAAACGTCCAAACCTTGTTTGGATCTTTAACCCATAAATGCCTGGCGGTACATTTTCGGGACAATGCCAACCAGCATAGATCACGATAAGACATCTGAACTGAGTTTACACTGTTTGCTCAGAAAGCGTATATTTTGTAAGATTTACCACCAACTCAACAAACCTGACACCCCTATAGATGGGAAATGGACATTTTCAAACTTATTAGGTGGAAGATAGCATTGCCATATATGGGTTAATTGATTAATTTGAGGTTTAACGTCCCCGTCAACACAATTAAGGTCATTTTGGAGACGTAGCTTCCAATTTTGTGGGACTTTAACGCGACATTGTGATGAAATGACACCTAAATCACTGCCACCCAATAAAACCAATAGGGTTTGTATGCATGGATGGGCCGACTCGCAGTAGTTTTCCTGGGCAGCCTTAGACCCTCTAGGCAGATTAACAGTACTCATGTTCGTTCGATATCAACTCTGCATGGAAGCATTTTGCAGCTCATCAATTTTTCCAAGCCCCAATGGGCGGGGCGGATATATGGGTTAATAAGAATATTATTAACGTTTTTCTTCCAAAAATAACATGTTTACAGCCATCATAATATGAGATTATCTTGAACAAGTCTATGAAAATTAAAAGCCCTAAGCCCCACTTTATAAACAGAAAACAGGGGATCACAGATGTATACTTTTTTCTAATTTTTCTTATTTCTGCTCCAAGACATAGCTTATGTGTGGATACACATTAGAACTGCCTCACAAAGGCGGTTCTAATGATCACCCACTACCTACTTTTGCAGTATGAAAAGAAATAAACTCACGGATTTTGCTTTGTTTGTAATGAGTTCAACAGCACAAACAACACCATTAAGTGCATATCGAGCCAACCATGCTTTTTTCCTGGCATAACGAAACATGCCTATACGAAAACATTGCCAATTTTGGCCAAAAATGCAAATTTTAAGATTAAAAATTGTGATATATTTCTTATTTCTGCTCAAAACATAGATTGTGGGGACTCGATAGAGCCGCCTATGTTTTAGATCAGAAATTAGAAAAATTATGTATACCCCCTTAAACCCCAGGTTTACTATATAAAAGTGGGGTTTAAGGGTGTCAAAATTGTACAGGGATGTTTTCGTGATGGGCAAAATTATACATAAGCGTTTAATGCCCATCCCTCCACCAGAAATTGACAACTGCCGTTCTTGATTCGCGGAAAGGTGACAATGACCGCAGAAAATATTTATTGTCAATCTTGCTGACCCGGCAGGTATCGAGCCCGCTACGTCTCGGTCGCCAGTCAGTGCGGTATAATGTTATACAATGTAATATAATTCACGTGTCAAGTAGTTCATTTATAATACATCACGAAAACAGGCCTATATAATTTTGACGCAATCAAACCCCACTTTCATAAAAAAATCTGGGGTTTGCAGGGGTATACATTATTTTTCTTATCTCGGATGTAAAACATAAGTTGTGGGTATTCGATACAACCATCTCAATGGGTCGGCTCTATCGAGTACCTACAACTTATGTTTTGGGTAAAACTTATGAAAATATCAATTTTTCACCTTAAAATATACTTTTTTCGACGCTAAAATCTGCAATGTATTTGTAAAGGCGTGTCGTTATGTATTGTTCCATAAAAATACAGAATAAATATTTACCTTTTTCTTATTCTTTCCGAAGTTCGAGTTGCCATTCCCACGGTTTTTAATCAAATGAACGTATAATTATAAATAGCAGACAGCGTATGAATTTCTACTGCAGAAACGCGGAGCCGAGTTTTGTCGTATACACACCGAAAATGTTGAAAACTAATCACCAAGCGCGCTGTGTGTCGGTGTGCATGTCTGAACCATACAAAACGGGGAGGACGTTTAAAATTGCGGGAAACATATTTTTATAGCATAGTTAGGTCAATAAACTCGATTTCTGCAGTAATTCAAAACGGGGAGCTCCTCGTTAGGAGGTGTCTCCCCGGTACGTTGGTGTGTAATCATACGAAACTCCCCGATACGGACCTTTTACACACACACACACACACACACACACACACACACACACACACACACACATTTCCCACAAAACAGGACTTGACATATCATGCAAATTGTCCCTTTAGGAGACAATTTGCATGAAACGTCAAATTCTGTTTTCTAGGGAAAATATGAAAAAATATTTCAAAACGGCGTCTGCTGAATAATATACCCAGCATGCAGAGTTAATATGAGTCACGTCATTATAAAAACCGATTTTTCCATTTATGTGAGAAAGGAAGGTTGAGAACAGCCTGCACAATCGTAGCAAAAGCTTTTCTTTTTTTTTTTTTTTTTTTTTGCTGCTTGGAAAGGATAAACTATGAAACATGTATTATTGATTTTTTTATTAAACGAGTTGGGGGAAAAGGGCTTAAATGCGAGGCTATACACGTTACTGTCAAAAAAAAAACATGAACATTTTAAGATGAAAACCTGTTATATCTAGAGCGGAAATAAGTAAAATAAGGTTTACCCCTGTAAACCCCAGTTTTACTGTATAAAGGCGGGGTTCTATGGGGTCAAAATTATTTAGGCGTGTTTTCGATATACATACCTTTTCCTTTACGACTTTGATAAATTTGAATAACAAAATACATCGAATGAATGTTAGATTCTATTTATCATGTGGCGTTTAAAATGCATTTTATTCTCGATTTGGCTAGATTGCACTTTGCCGGTCACTGTCTTCTATCTAGACTGCGCAGGCGTACTATGTTGTCAGGGGGCGTGTCATTTCCTGTTGTACCTAATTAATTATTCATGATGTCGGAAGAACATGTCCGCCATTTTGCTTTGCAAGGATGAATCGACGAATATTTAAACTTAACATTTCAAGTCTTCACATTGAAATCGAAGCGAACTGATTGAAAAATCGGAATTGTGTAGACCGTAACTGAGAAATTGAAAAAATCACAGTATTTATAAAGGCCTTAATATGGAAAATGAAGCGTGGGTAAATATATGTTACTAAATTTAGCACACGGCATATGTTTACTGTGTAGTAAAGTAAACATCTCGACGTGGATCTGTCAAATGTAATATCAGTTCCAGTAATCTTAACAAAATGTAAGCAAGGAAACATTAAAGGGTGCGGGGGTGTGGGGGCGGCAGCCCCCATCTAGAAAAGAATAGACCGATGCAAAGAAAATAATAGGCCACAACAAATAATTTGAATCCAATTGTGAAACTTACCGTAATCAATCATCAAATAAGTCCAGAAGACTTGAATTACAAGCATTCTCAGAAGCATCAGAATGTTCAACACTGTTGGTGAGGTCTGTAAGGGGTTGTCGCACTTTCTTTCCAGGATATACTCTTTTTATCAGGTCCAAAAAGGTCAGAAACTTGTCCTCAGCATCATTTAAGTATTTCTTGCGAACACAGTATTCAATAAGGTAGCTGTCATATAATTGCTTCTGCGTGCCATACTTTGGTAAAGACTTCTTTACAGCATTCCATGTGCTCTCAATTAGGTTTGTGCACGCTCCAGTCTCTTTGTTTTTAAACTCTACAGAGTGATTGACTGTCAAATGTAAGTAACCTTCATTCTTCAAACAATTGTAGGCTTTCCAGCAATCGGATAAAATAATACTGCCCGGTTTCACGTAACGCTTTATGATCGGAATCAGTCGTTCTGATGATCGCTCCTCAACAATTTCAAAGAAACACCTTCTACTTATCCTCTCAATTCCACCGAACACCCACGCTCCATCAACCCTTTTTCCTCTATGATACTTCCGCTTTCCAAATTTGGATTCATCAATTTCAACTTCAATACCTGGTCCACCAATCTGTTCATTATCAGCCTGTATGATCCCTATGCACACCTCTCTTGCAAAGTTGCACCAGTCCACAATAGTGTGTTCACTCCCAATTTTCAATTCTCTGCTTATAAATTCAAGTGGTAGCTTATACACCCAGTAGTAAGTAAGTTTAATCACCTGGTCAAGCAATAAATGCGACCCAGAGAACCAGCTTCCTTCTCTCACTGAGATTTTATTGCTACACTTACTGTTGCTACATCGCCATACTACTCCATCTTTACTGTAAGATTTATCTTTTCTGAATGAGAAATGTCCCTTAGCACACCTTAAACACGGCCCACTAAAGTCCCCAAGAATCTCTTTTTCACGAAGCCACAGTAATAAATTATCTTTATCGCGACAAATTTCTGCTAGATCATCATAAACAAAAGGGATTCTTTGCATTTCAAAACACGCCGATGTGAATTGTGTTAACACACGCTTTGTTTACAAGCACTACGTCATCGTAACGCGCACGCGCATTTAACCTACTTCATTAATATTCATAAGCTCATTAACATCGACCAATGAAATGCTGCGCGTGACTGGTTTCTCTCGGACAAAATAAAAACTTCCGGTTGTTTTTCTCGGTAATTATCCATCCGAAATATTCAAAAACTCAGAATTTAGTTCAAACCTTCGGTTAAAAAACCTTGGTTTTAACCATAACTTCCTTTGTTCTTCACGTTTTTGGGGTTATTTTTTTTCAAAATTCTTTCTACTTTTCATTTTTCAGCCACGCTCACCCGCGACTTCTTAATAGGACCTTGGATACCTACCTCACGTGAGTTTTCCTTCGGAAAAACTGTGCCCGGTAAAGTGCAATTGTCCCCCTCGATTTTTTTTCCCCTTTTTTCTTTTTTTTTTTTTTTTTTTTTTTGAAAAAGTCAATATTCCGTTATTAGTCTTTAAGGACGTCGTACGTGAAATGTTACGGGGCGTATCTAACTAATTTGCATATTTTAACCGAATTCTGTACATGGCATTACCCAATGTCATCTGATAAAGAGAGAATACCAGGTTCGTGTCTTTTTATAGGCAAGGCTTTGAGAACGCATATAGAATCGCGAGGCTTGTCGAGCGATTCTACATGCGTTCTCGAAGCCGAGCCTGATAAACTTAATATCAAAATGAGCGAATCTATTTATCCATTTATCCCATTGTACACTCTTTAAATACGAGGACTGTTCAAATATGAATGCAACTAAGCACATAAAAATGATTCCGTGATAGATTTCGATGAAAAAATTATTTTGTCCCCTCAAAGTATTCCCCTTTAACAGATATACAAACTTTCAGTCATTGAATGCATTTTGGTAGTCTTTTCGAGGTATACTATGAAGGCACTGGAATATTGCAGAACCGAGGTGTTTGCGCTGTACAAATTTTCGACCAGCAAGGTATTTTTTCAGCCGCGGAAACAAAAAAAAGTCACACGGGGCAAGGTCAGGGGAATACGGGGGGTGAGGGAGTTCAACAACCTTTTCCTGCATGCTTCAGATAGTCTTGCACAATGAACGCCTTGTGCGATGACGCATTGTCATGTAGAAATCTGACATTGGTCAAACCAGTTGCAGGTCTTCGTTCTTTGAAATATTTCTTCAATTTTCGAAGAACTTTATTCTTGTAAAACTTCGCATTTACAGATTTGCCTTTAGGCACAGCAACCTGAATAGCCGGGCCCTGATTTGAAAAGAATATGGCATACATTACCTTCTTGACACTCATGGTCCGCTTTGCAATGCATGGTCTTTTGCAATACTTTGTTGCCCATATTTTGTTCTGAATCTTTCGTTTTGGCTCATAAAAAATGAACACATGTCTCGTCACCTAGCGAAAGACCGTGCATTGTAATTTGGAAACTTTTTAAGCAACTTCTTGGCGCACTGAACGCGTGTCTTTTTCTGCTCATCTGTCAACAGATGGGGAATCCATCTAGCACAGATCTTTCTCATTTTCAAATCCCGTATCAGAATTGTATGAGCTGCTCCTAATGAGATGCCAACCATACTAGCTATTTGCCTAGTGGTGTATCGTGCATCGGTAGCAACTATTTCTTTCACTCTAGCAACCATCTTGGCAGATGTTGCTCTTTTCGGCCGACGATCATGTGGTGCATCTTCTGTTGAGCCTAGCCCACAGCTGAATTTCTTACACCAACGAAAAACTGTCGGAAAAGACATTTCATTATGCCCATAAACCGAACATATTTCATCAAAAATGTCTTTGCACCGTATACCAACGATTCTTAATATAGGACCGTATTTCAACGGCGTACTCTGACCTTCTTCCAATCATGTTTTGTATTAGTATACAAGAGTAGACAGTGTTTATCGAACTATATACATGGCTAAAGTGGACGGATTTTAACAGGTTTGGTATCAATGTACAGGTAAAATGTTTTTCTACGCTGTAATATTTATTTCCAGGTGATTTTCGCACTAGTGCATGAGAAAACGTTCTACTTGCATTCATATATATTTACATTTCCAGTGTAAAGTCTAATATAAACCTATAGAAAACAGTTGCGTTCATACTTCCATGAACGCATCGAATCACATGATTTTCAGTGACGTTAAGTGACGTCATTCTAAACCATTGTTCTCTACGGGCGTTGATGACGTCAACGCTGCTCCACTCTTTGTAGAAAAAACAGCGTGTAAATGTTTTTCAGCTTTAAAAGTTTGCAATATAAGCATTTTTTTCGCCCAGTGATGAGGGGCAAATAATGTAAATATAAAAAATAAACTTAATTTTTCTGCTTTTCATGAAAGTATGAACGACAGTGGGTCGCCAGCAAAGTTTACATGAACCCCTTCAGGGTTCATTTACTTTGCACGCGACCCACTGCGTTCATACTTCCACGAACTGAAGAAAAATAAATTTCATTTCTTAATTGAACAGTCCTCGTGGGAAATTTACAACCAGTTAGTCGATTATCCTCAGTGCGTTTCATCATTCCAGCGCGCAATAATCGGTCGATATATTTAGTATCAGCTGACAGTATGCTTTCCTGTGATATTTTTAAAAGTCGTTTTTCATTTTTTTCCAGTAATAATAACCATTTTGCCATTTTTCCAGTAGTCCGGTTAATTCTTGAAAGTGTCATGTCCCGTTGACCCGATATAAAGCTCACTTGTGCTGAGATAGCATCTCTTTATCAGATCGGCACAGGGCTTGAGGTGCCACAAAATTGGAAGCAACGTCTCTATAATTACCTACATAGTGTTGACGGGGGCGTTAAACTTAAATAAAAATAAACAAACACACAATCGTTATCAGCTGACTTACCCGTCAAACTGAAAATGATTTTGCCATATACACGTAGAAAGTTTCTTGTGACACCTTCACTAGCTCAAATTCCTAAATTTGTTGGAGATTCGGGTAGTTCAAACTACCGAAGGTTAATCATAGCGATAGGCCATGAGGCATAATGAGAATGACTTAAAGACATCTTTTCGAGTCCATAAAATAATGTTGAATGTACTCATTAGAATCGCCCGACTTAGGTTTATATAGGCATTCATATAGTGTCCAGCGAAGACTCCGATTAGAATGCGCATGTGCAGTCTAATCCTAGTCTTCGCTGGGCGCCCATGCTCGAATGCATTTTTTCGCTTGTCGGGACCCTTATAAAAGTGGTCAAATCATACAAAATTATAAATGAAACGAGCCTTCGTTGAGTTTCATAAATTTCATGTAAAATGTTCGTTTGTTTGTATCGGCGTTTAACGGTCCCGTCAATACTATTTTAGGTTATTTTTGAGCCGGTCAATTACCAATCCACACTTTTCCTGGGCAGGCTTATGTGTAAGCGGTTAACCCGTACAGTGCATATTCTTTGGCCAGAAACCGACAACTGCCCTTCTTGAATCAGCAGAAGGGAGAGAATGACCGTAGAAAAAAATCATGATCCATCGCCACGAAAGAATGTTGCCGACCCCGGAAGGTATCGAACCCGCGTTCTCCTGATCATCAGTCTGGAGCGCATCCGACTGAGCTACCGAGACCGGCATTCATATGAAATGACCGCGAGTATAAGATCTGTTTTAAACGATTTTAAACAGGATCAATTTCAAAAGAAAACATTGGTTATCACGGACGGCGTCATGACGTTACGCACCCGTAACCATGCGCTATGATTTTTTATCATATGCCGTCGCGTCTGAGAATGTAATAACGTCATGTAATAAATTCGACCAGTGGATTAAATATGCAAATTATTCTATACGCGCCGTAACGTTACATGCACGGCGTCCTTTTCTGACGTCGCGTTTTCTAATGACTGAATATTTACTCTTTTGTAAAAAAATGCGTTTTAAATGTCGTATGATAAACAGAATCTTGCATTCGTGTTCATGTAAATACATAAACACTCATGTAGGATCCTCTATCATTGGATGACGTTATCCATTCAATAACAGACGTTATATGATACATGACGGCAATTGCATGTGGAGATCGGTGATGAGAAAGGTCTACCTGCGCACGTATCCACCTTGATATGCATACCAGAGATGAATGAACGGGACTGACATCGGAGCTTGACAACAACATACGGGCTACTGACACGGTGAATGTATCTCCCCCTAACGATCGAATTCTAGAAATATGAGACGGAGCTCATGTTCATGTTCCTTCTAATTTTTCCGGCACTTGAGTAACGAACATTGTGTACTGGCCCCGAGGTTATAATTTTTTTTCCATGCTCAACTCACTTGAGCATGAAATTTGTCCTGCTCACAAATTTTAAAATGCCAACAATTGTTGGCATTTTAAAATTTGTGAGCAGGACAAATACCATTCTCTGCTATCTGAGAAAGAAAAATCGCTCAACTTCTTGGTATTTTAAGAGCACCACAAGTTTCATGCTCTGCTGAGTTGAGCATGAAAAAAGCTTTATAACCTCGGGGCCTGGGTGCGCTCAGTGAATCAGTGCAGTCTGATCAGATTCTTCGCTGTTCGCTGCATAGAGAATCTTACATGAGTGTTCATATATAATTGAATTTAATAAACGAGTTGAGGAATAGTGGTAAAATGCGAGGCTTTGTCGAGCATTTTTATCCCTTTTCCTCAACGAGTTTAATAAAGTAAATGGTACCTGGGCACGAATTCAAGATTCCATCATATGACATTTAAAACGTACTTTATTCACTTTTTTCCTGAAAATGTCAATACCCGCCATTATTAAACGTGACGTTGTAAAGGTCTTCAGTGAGCGCACAAGTCTGTGCGTGTGTGCGTGCGTGTGTTTCAGTCTTACGTCCCACCAACAGCTAAAGGCATAAAGAGACGGGGTCTCGGTTTAACGATTTGTCGTAATGTCTGGATATGCCCGGGATCGAACCCACGACACCTAGTTTATGAGGCGAGTAGTATTACCACTACACCACGGAGGCTTCTGCTTCTGAATCCATGTTTTCGTTCAGACTCGCTTCACTGTTCAAACCAGTGTCCAAACTTTCGTCCTCCAGTGGAATTCGACTTCTGTCGTTGTTTATTCTTGTTATGGTTTGTCTTTGAGTGTGTGTATCGCTGATATTTTTTTTTTGTTTCAGATAGCCAATTTGCCCTTTTTTGGCAAAACTGTCCTTTTGGCTTTTCCATTAGGGTCTTATTATTTCATGTTTGCGTTTCTTTCCCTTTGGCGTCTCTGATGGGAGCTGTGGGTTGATTGTATCAATTCCTAATTATTGCCTTCACAACTATTTTGAGAAATGCACCGGACAAGAAAACAATTACGAGAAAATTTGTCTTCAGGGCCTGTCATCAAGTAAATCTTAAGTGGTCTACTCAGCTACACAAACTTGCAAGTCTGGATTTTTTTTGATTGTTTTACGGCCCTTTCAGGTTAAGTTCACTTATTTCGAGCCTATTGAGGATCAGCCAACTCTAAGCTGGTAACCAGACCAGCCAGACGCTAATTTCTTTGCGAATATTTTTGGGAAACATTATATCTCGGTGTGTAATAACATAGGAGGCGTGTCCGGAGTTATGTCATCTGCGACCAATAAATCACGAAAACACGCCTAAATAAGTTTATATGGTAAAACTGGGGTATATAGGGGTAAACTTAATTTTTCTAATTCTCCTCTAAAATACACATTGTGGTACACGTTAGAACCGCCTCGATGAGGCGGTTCTAACGAGTACCCCAAATCTATATTTCTCTTCTAAAATATAGATTGTGGTACTCGTTAGAACCGCCTCGAAGAGTACCCAAAATCTATATTTTGAGCAGAAATAAGAAAAATATCGCACTATGTCATCGGAAAAGTAGCGATTTTGCGGATATGACAAAATGGATTATATCACACGGGTGTGATGTCATCTGCGATCAATAAAGTTACCGATCAGCCTTTGCATCAGCACGATTCTCTTCTCTGATTGGAAAATACACTGCTCAAAACAATTAAAGGGGCAAACACATATTTCCTCATATTATAAGGATGTTGGACAATGATGATGAAACGAATCAGAAAGATGAATAACTTTATCTGCAACATGTTAATGCCAAACATTGGCAACCGGTTCACAAATCACGACCTGTAACCTGTTAAGGAAGAATTTGCATAAATGTTTGAGAAATCGCCATCTTTACGTCAGATTATTTCAAATGTCATGGACATGTGCATATCAGTCACTTTTTCCTGTCAGTAATGTGCATGACCACCTCGAGCAGCACAACACCCCTGGCATCGCCGAGGCATGCTACGAACCAAATTTTGAACAGTTTGTAAAGCTAATGTTTCCCACTCAAGTGTGAGTTCTTGAATAGTCATTGGTGGATGATCGCCCTGTGAGATACGTCTGTAAAGAATGTCCCACACATGTTCTATTGGGTTTAAGTCAGGAGAACGTGCCGGCCAGTCCATTACTTCAATAGACTCACGATTAAAGTAATCCATGCACACTCTAGCAGATTGGGGGCGCGCATTATCCTGTATCAGAATGAAATTGTCACCAATTGCCCTAGCGAAAGGCCTCACAACAGGATCTAGAATTTCATCTTGATGCAGTCAATGTGCCTCCGTTTATCACGTACAAGTCCGTCTGGCCTTCATAAGAAATTCCACCCCATACCATCACTAACCCTCCCTCCTCCTCCATATCTGTCTGTTTCCACAATGTTGCAGTTCTTGTATCGTTCTCCGGGTCGTCTCCAGATTCGAACACGTCGATCACATGCACTCGGGTGAATACTGCTTTCATCTGTGAACAGAACCGCACGACAGTCTTGCAATCGCCAGCTCTAATGTTCTTGGGCAAACTCATATCGCCTTGCACGATATAGGCCCGCTTACCGGGCGTCTTGTCCTCAGATCATCTTCATGTAACCTGTTACGTATTGTTTGATCGGATATCCTTTGACCAACTGTATGCTGGAAATCGATTTGAAGCCTTGTGTACTGCCGATTTCGTAGCGCTAGATTTCGAAGATATTGATATTCCCTTTGTGACGTCATGCGGTGTCGGCCTCGACCTTCTCGTCTGGTAAACTCGTCCGTCTCCTGGTAGCGTCTCCATAGCCTGACAACAACACTTCTCAATATATCAAAGCGTCCAGCAACGAACCTTTGGGCGTACCCACTTTCAAGCTAAGTGACAGCTTGAGCGACCCCAACTTGTTCCATATGAAGTTACTATGAAGCCCAAAATAACGCATAACCGAAAAATTGACATGTTTCTGATCCAAACTCAAATTTTGAACAGATCGCCCCATACCGAATCTTGCTTTACACGTGAGCATTGCTTCTTGACGTTTGCAAGAACACTGTTAAGAGATGACACTTCGAAATAGTGCCTTTCCTTGAGTTTGAAAATTGCCAAGCGGTATTGTTATACAGGCTTACAAATTTGCTCCTTTAATTGTTTTGAGCAGTGTATATTTCTAGTTTCAGTATAAGCATACAGTGCAGACAGATCAGACTGCCCCCCAAAAGGAGTCTGATCAGGGTCTACACTGTTTGTCATTCTGTCTGCACCTTTTGGCCACCTTGGTCGTGAACAACATTACGAAAGCCACCTATACAAACACATTGTAAACTTTATCGTCGAAAAAAAAAGAAAAATTTAAGATGAAAAATGATGATATTTTTCTTATTTCTGCTTAAAATATAGACTATGTGTACTCGTTAGAACCGCCTGAACGAGCGCCTGAACGAGGCGGTTCTAACGAGTACCTACAATCTATATTTTAGAGCAGAAATAAGAAAAATAAGGTTTATTCCTGTAAACCCAACGTTTTACTATATAAAAGTGAGTTCAAGGGGGTCAAAATTAAATAGCGTGTCTTCGTGATGCTTGCTAAAATCTTAGTGAAATTGGAGCAAGTCCCAAAAGTGTCCGAATTTTTAGGATTTTTACGTTAAAAATTCAAGACTAAGTCTGAAGCTAGGCAGGCCGATCTGCAGACGGGAGACCACAAAGACGGACATTCTCGTGATATGTAGCGTGTAATATTCCTGTATCTGACAGACTAATTTCATGGTATGCAAGTATGACACTGACATGTCATGATACATCCTGGTAGTGCAGAGTTACATATCTTATATCAGCTAAGCCAGTGCCGAGCAAACATACAAAATGCATGCAGCAACCAGCGAGCCGGCGCAATATGATGATACGTTTGTGGTGGCTCAGTAGAAAACCTATTTTTTCCATTTTGTGCAGTATGACCAGCACCTTCGTATCCGCTGCTTGGATAAAACAATACCTCAAGACTTTAATATATACATGTATGAACCTTTTGCTAAAGGCGAGTGTAACAGGTACCTATAATCTATCAGGTTACGTCTCATCAACAAGGTCATATGGGGATATGACCTTGGTTTAAAGAATCAAAAGTCTTAGAGAAGCCCGGTATCGAACCCACGACCCCTTATTAATGAGGCGAATAGCTTAACTTCAACATCACCGATTCGAGGTGGATCTTATAAGTATAAACAACCTATGCAGTCCCTTCAAGGTGGTTCTAGCGAATGCCAATAATCTATGTGGTCACTTCGAGGCCGTTCTAACAATTACCCACAATCTATGCTATTTCAGATGGTGTTAGCAAGTCTGAGGTTCGAAGCAAGTCCCACAATTAAAGCGATCTCTTTGATGCGGTTCTTACAAGTACCCACAATCTAGGCGCCTTCTCGAGATGATTCTAAGGCGTCCTCTATCTATGGTTTGGGAGTATTAAACCCGCAAACCTTATTTTTGTCGCGCCTCCTTTTTTCCGTCCATTTGTCCATCAACATTAACGTGAGCCCTATTGTTCAAGTCCGTTTTGAACCCAACAGGGACGAAACAGCCTTCAGTAAGTTTCTTGTTTTCTCTGTGTGCGTGTTTGGAGTTTTACGTCCCACCAACAGCTAAGGTCACAATGAGACGACACCGCGGTAACCGCGGTTAAAAGAGCCATCGTAAAGTCTGGAGAAGCCCGATATTGAATCCACGAACCCTGGTTGATGAGGCGATTACCTTTACCAGGCTTCTCTTGTTCCCTGTACAAGGTGGCTGACAAGGTGACAATAAACTGAAACTTCACATTTTTTTCTGCCATTTTTCAAAGGGAGACAACTTTAGTTTATACTGATTTATTTTAGTTCGATTGCGATGAAAGCTTCAAGCTTATTGAATCGCTCTCGAACACTCATTCAGGGTGTTTTCACGCGCGCGAGAGAGAGAGGCAGTGGCTTTTATACCTCTGCTACCTATTTATACCTGGGTGGAGTGGGGCAGTGTCATTACGTGTCTTGCCCAAGGACACCTCGATACCGGTGGCCGGATTCGAAAGCACAACCTCTCGATCAGAAGTCGAACGCGTTAACCACTGCGCTATCGAGGAGACAACTTTCGAGACATCCTTTTCACTTTCCTATAAGCTTTGTCCCACCGCAAAAGGGGGTCTACACTTAAAGGGAAGAATTTGCTCAACAGGAGCAAACTCTTTCCTTTAAGACTAGACCCCTATTGACATGGTCGACAAAATACTTTTGCAGGAGTTGCCTCCCCTGAAGGTGTATCCATTCCCTATTAAGTCCGGAAAGCATTCTTCCCGTAGCTGCAGATATGCATACATTTTGGATGTTTTACAGAGGTTTTGAAATGGTATGTTGTGTGTACAAATTCGATTCTTCTCATTTAGGCGATTTGAATGTGTACACAAAACCTACCTTTAAGCGGAATGGGAACAACTGGCAGATCATTCCGCCATTTTTCAAAGGGAGACGACTTTCGGACTTCCCATCACGTGAACAAGTCCGTGGAATGAAGACCCCCTAAACCCCACTTCATATAGAGAAAACTGGGGTTTAAGAGTAGACCCCTATTGACATGGTCGAAAAAACTATTTTTGCAGGAGTTGCCTCCCCTGTAGGTGTATACATTCCCCTTAAAACCGAAAAGAATTCTTATTGCTCCAGATATCCATACACATTCGAATCTCCTCATTTAGGCGATTTGAATGTGTACACAAAACCTACCTTTATTTAATCTGGCAGATTTTATTGGCTTTTTTCAAAGGGAGACAACTTTCCGGACTTCATGTTCGCTTTTTCTATAAGCCATGTCCCACCGAAAAAGGGGTTTACTCTGAAAGGAAATAATTTGCTACCCAGGAGCAAATTCTTTCTTTTAAGAGTAGACCCCTTTGACATGGGAGACAAAAATATTTTTGCAGGAGTTGTCTCCCCTGAAGGTGTTCCCATTCCCCTTAAGATCGTAAAGATATCCATTAAGCCCCAGGACCTGGCACTATGATTAACCCACATTTTTTCGAACTACCCCTATTTCGTATAAATTTTCATGGTTCCAAAGGTGATCGAGATATTGAAGTTCTACTGTTATGCCTCCGTTGTGTAGTGGTTAAGATATTCGCCTTATAAACCAGGGTTCGTGGGTTCGAATCCGATCTTCTCCAGACTTTCGGATGAGTCTTACCCGAGGGATCGTCTTCAGTATGACTTTAGTTTAAGGGGTACAAACCACACGCACGCGCGCGCGCACACACCCACGCACACACAGTTTCCTTACTGAAAAGTTGTTTTTCTTATTAATACTAAAAACGTAGGTATGGGTCCTCATAAGGACCGCGTCGTTGAGTATGTTCTATAAAAGGGATATCCTTTGGAAGCAAGGAATACACCACAGAATTAGAAAATATGAGGTTCCAACGAGTATACCCAGAACCCATGACTTGGAGCAGAAGTAAGACAAGAGTACCGTGTGGTCCCGGTCCCTCCCCCTGAGTCCGAGTATTATTTAGACACGTGTTTCCCTCAACTGACTAAGATTTCTGGTACTGATAAATAGGTCAAGGTTAACCTTGGGTCATTATTTATAAGATATTGTAGTACTCAGTCACTGAAGCTGTACACAAAGTTTCAAGAAATCGGCCCAGATTTTAATAAATGGCCAAGTCAGCCATTTTGGTAAAGTAACCTGGACGATTTAAACAAACTCGTTCATCCATTGCCAAGGTAACTGTATATAAAATTTAAATTGAAAAGTTGATGGACACCGGAGGCAAAGATTGCTGAGTGACCTTGACATATAATAGCATTCAGTCATTCATACAGTACCTATTCATTTCATAATCACAACAGTTTTTAACCGTTTTTTCCATTGAAAAGCCTAGGGACCCAAATTTGACGTTTGCGTAAGTATGTCCAGGTCAACCTAGGGTCATCAGTTTTGCAAATGTGTAGTTCTCAGTCATCCAATGCTATATACACGTGCACCAAGTTTCAAGACAATAGGACATGTTGATGGATCTGCAATCCAAATGAACTTTGAATGCCATTGACCACTGGCATTTACAGGCTTTCGTTTTGTACCTACTTTCATGCCATAGACCACAGTAGTTCGTATTTAAAAATGCGTTGTTCCCATAGAAATACCGAAGGAACCAAATTTGACCTTGTCGGTCAAGTAGGCCAAGGTCAACTTACGGTTATCATTTTTGCAAACTTGATGGTACTCAGTCACCGATGCTACATACGAGGATTTAAAGCAATCGACCAATTGATTCTCGAGATTTTTAAGGTTTTAACCATAATTGGACATTGGCCATCTTGGTAATGGACACCTTGACCATTTTAACCCATTTTGTTCTCTCACATAGGCTACATACAAATGTTGAATTAAATTAGCCCAGTTATGTCAGAGAAAAATGTATTTGTTAACGACAATGGACCTGCAATCCATGCAACTTTGGGCATGATTCACAAAATGACATTGACCTTTAGTAGTCATAGACATTTGTTTTGTACCTATTCTAATGTCGCAGACCATAATATTTTTCGAAAAATTCACCGTTTTAAAATTTTCCAATTTGAAAGCCTAGGGAACCAAATTTTACCTTAGCGTAAAGTATTTCAAGGTCAAGCTAGGGTCATCATTTTTGTAAATTTGGTAGTACTCAGTCACCCAATGCTACATTTCAAGACTTTCGGTACATTAGTTCTGGAGAAGAAAGGTTTCTAATATTTTACCATATTTGGGCATTGCAGTCATTTTGGTCATGTAACAGACCATTTCAATTAATTTGCATTCCCCCAGCGTCCTAAAGCTGCATAAAAAGTTTAAATGAAATTCAGAGAAAATGTATTTTGCAATGTCAACGGACCTGCAATCCAAGTGACCTTGGGCCAAGGGCACCTAATGACTTTCACCTTTGGCATTCATAGATATTCATCTTGTATCTATTCTCATGTCATTGACCACAATTCTTAAAAACTAGAAATGTGTCCAGACGACACAGATGCCCCCGCCTCACCCCGAAAATCCATGTTGCAACAAAATTTTCTAAGTGTGTGACCTTTCATCAGGAACATTTGTGAGAAGTTATATTGAAATTGGTGAAAAAATGTAAGCGCTAGAGCAATGACAAAGTTTTTCTAAAAATATCCACAGTGACCTTGACCTTGAAAGTTGAACTCGCTCGAGGTATTGTCATAAGGAACATTTGTGTGAAGTTATATTGAAACCAGTGAAGAAATGCAGGCACTAGAGCGATGACAAAGTTTTTTCTAAAAATAGCCACAGTGACCTTGACCTTGAAAGTCCAAATGGCGCGAGATATTGTCATAAGGAACATTTGTGTGAAGTTATATTCAAATCGGTGAAGAAATGTAAGCGCTAGAGCGATGACAAAGTTTTTTTTAAAAAATAGCCACAGTGACCTTGACCTTGAGGTCATGGCCTTGAAAGTCAAACTCGCTCGAGATATTTTTATAATGAACATTTGTGTGAAGTTATATTGAAATTGGTGAAGAAATGTAGGCGCTAGAGCGATGACAAAGTTTTTTTTAAAAAATAGCCACAGTGACCTTGACCTTGAGGTCATGACCTTGAAAGTCAAACTCGCTCGAGATATTGTCATAAGGAATATTTGTGTGAAGTTATATTGAAATCAGTGAAGAAATATAGACGCTAGAGCTATGTTGTGCGAGGGGATAATTAAAATTTTTTAAGTCTGTGACATTGACCTTGAGGTCATAGGCATGGGTGGGGGTATTGCTGAATAAACATTGTATCTATATCTATCATCATATGAACCAAAGCCATCATAAAAGTTCTACCAGGTACAAAAAACTGGAGTCTTTAACATGGAAAATTTCTAAGTCCATGACCTTGACCTTGAGGCCATGGGCAGGGGTGGGGGTATCGCTGAATAAAACTTTGGACCTATATCTATAATCATACCAAATATGAACCAATTCCATCGAATGGTTTGGAAAATATGAGTACTAAAATGTTCAAGTTTACCGGTTACAAAAACCTTAACCCGAGTCTTTAACATTGAAAATTTCTAAGTCTGTGACCTTGACCTTGAGGTCACAGGCATGGGTGGGGGTATTGCCTAATAAAACTTTGGACCTATATCTATCATCATACCAAAGATGAACCAGTTCCATCAAATGGTTAGGAAAATATGAGTTCTAAAAGTTCAGGCTCTATCTGTTACAAAAACTTTAACCCGAGGTTACAGGATCACGTACGTACGTACGTACACACACACACACGTACAGACGGACGTACACATGTACGCACGTACACACGTAAGCACGTACGCACGTACGGAAAACCGAAAAACTATATGCCCCCGGCATCATATGATGCGGGGGCATAAAAATGCATTATTTTACTTTTTACCCATTGAAAAGCCTAAGGAACCAATTTTTACCTTTGCATAAAATGGGTAGAGGTCAATCTAGGGTCATTATTTTTATAAATATGGTAATGCTCAGTCACCCAATGCTACATGCCAAGTTTCAAGACAATCAGCCCAGTGGTTCTGGTTAAGAAGCGTTTTACCTTATTTGGGCATGTCAGCCGTCTTGGTCATGTGATATGAACAATTCCAACAAATTTTCGATTCTTCACTATCCTAAACCTGCATATAAAATTTGAATGAAATTGGTCTAGTGATTTCAGAGACAATATATTTTGATATGTCAATGGACCTGCAATCCAAGTGACCACGGGCCAAGGTCACCAAATGATATTGACCTTTAGCATTCACATGTATCTTTTCTCATGTCATTGACCACGATGTTTTTGGAAAAAAGCATTGGTTTACCCTTTTACCATTTAAAAGTCTAAAGAACTGAATCTGACCTTGGCGAAAAATAGCCAAGGGCAACAGTGTCATCAGTTTAGTAGAAATCACTCACCTGATACTACATACCAAGATTCACGGCAATCTGAAGAAGATTTTTAAGGTTTTAAACATTTTTGCTTGTCGGCGAGGTTTGTCATGTGACCTGGACAATTAGAGCAGACATTCTCCCATTATTGGAGGGCTGCTGAAATTGACTCAGTGGTTTCAGGGAAAATGTATTTTGAAATGTGAACGGACCTGCAGTATAAGTGACCTTGGGCCAAGGTCACCAAATGACTGACCTTAAGCATTCATAGGCATTCTTTTGTGTACCTATTTTCATGCCACAGACCACAATATTTTACGAAATAAAAATGTATTGATTTACCTATTTCCCATTAAAAAGCCTAATGAAACAAAGTTGACATTGGCGTAAAAAAGTTCTATGTTTATCTGGGATCATCATTTTTGTAAACTGAGTAGTACTCAGTCACCCAATGCTGTTTTCCTAGTTCCAAGACAATCGGCCAAGTGGTTCTGGAGGACGCCTACCATCCTATTAGCTCCCACGGAGCCCTTGGCATAGGGGAGCTAAAATGTACCCCCGAATACCAGTGTTCTCAGCCAGAATATCCCTTTGTTTGACAGTGCGTGATTGCTGTCAATAGCCGTCTCTGTTTTATATAGGAAAATGTGCGCATTGAATTGGAACTTTTTTCCAAAGGCTGTCTTCTGCTGCGTGTTTTGTTATCCATGCGAACAGAGAGACACATTGTCTATTTATCCCTTGAAATAGAGAGGAATTCCGCTATTAAGACCACCTAAAATTAAGACTAATTCTGCTTTAAAAAGCTAATTTTGAAGTTTGAAGCTATTTTGCTTAGTGTTTTCTGCGTAGAATGTCCTTTGGTCAGGGACCACCTTTTGGACTGTTCAAAAGGAGTCTCTAAGACCACTTTTGAACAGTCCCAAAGGTGGTCTTAATATAGGAATTTTACTGTACATTTTTAACAACCACAATGCCATGTCCTTGATCAATGGACAAACAGTCTGTCTAATGTCAATGAAATAGTCATAAATGTATTTTGCACAGTAGTTTTCAGAACTCCGCAATAGGTTTTCACTTCGAATTTACTACTTGTTTGTTTGTTTGTAATGGAGTTTAACGGCCCAGTCAACACAATTTTAGGTCATTTTTGAGCCGATAAGTTTACCTATCCACACTTGTCCTGGGCAGGCTTATACGTAAGCGGTAAACCAGCACAGTGCGC